>BHFT01030250.1:0-21999 GCA_004320025.1 Laticauda laticaudata | reverse complement strand
ACTGTTGCCATCTGGCAGACAGTACAGAATAATAAAAACAAGGACAAATAGGCTGAAAAACAGCTTCTATCCCAGGGGAATAGCTCTTTTTGAATTCTGCTGTATAGTGCAGTATTGGTGTGGTGTTCAGGGCTTTCGGTTCAATGTGTGGAGGGTGAAGGATGTGTGTTTGTGTTTAATTTCATAGTCATGGTCATGATGTGCCCCTGAAGATGGTGTTTGATTTCATTGTGCAAGGTGCAATGACAGTAAAGAAAACTAAATAACTAAATAACTTTGGAAACCATTCTCTAGACAGAACATCTGGCCAGCATCACTGCCAAAGTTGAAGAGCAGACTGAAATCAGGATAGCAATTTTTAAGCCATTTTTGTTGCCAGCCAACTTTGGCATGGAAGATAGGCAGCCTACAGCTGTTGTGCAGATGAGGCTTATTCTTCTGTGCATTTTTATAACTTGGCTTCAGATCAGAACAAGTATGACTCTGCAGATGTTGGCAAACGTTTCAGCTGGAGGCTGTATTACTTCTTTTCCTGCACCCTTATTTTCCATCTCCGAGGAGTATATGAGAGAATTGCAATAACACAATGATATAATCAGAAGAGATCAATAGGGTGATATTTTCAGGGTTAAAAAAAGGGCCAGATATAGATGTATGGCAAATAGGTACCTTATGAGAGCAAGAGGTATAATACACTCATTTTATTCCTTAAAGTGTTTTTTAAAAAGGAAAAAAAACATTTTGCTGTCATCTTTATGTGATGCAATCCTGGGAAGTCTGGAGACTACAGAACCATGTTCTGGGCCACAGTTATTCAGCTCTGGCTAACAAATTCTTCTGTGTATGGGTTACTCATTCAACTCTGTCTTTTGAGAGCAAGGCTATCGCTACGAGTTCAGAATGTTGCCATATGGATTCTTTCTTCCACCAAACCTTTGTTTGTTTTAGTCCATATGCATTATTTGTTTAATGCATTGTTACTCCACTTCTGGCCAAAAATTCTCAAAATAGTATGATAGTATCTATCTGGAGGCTCATTTAAAAATAGAATATCTAAGGAAAGGAGTTCCTTTCCTTAAGGAGGAAGAGAGGGAGGGAGGGAGGGGGAGAGAGAAAGAGACAGAGAGAAAAGAAAGGAAAGGTAGGAAAGAAAAAGAAAAGAAAAAGAAAGAAAGAAAGAAAGAAAGAAAGAAAGAAAGAAAGAAAGAAAGAAAGAAAGAAAGAAAGAAGCAATAGACAGGAGAATTTAAAAGTGAATCCTGGAAATGAACTGTCTAAAGTTAATACCTGAAATAAAGCCTTGCTATAGAAAGCATTGGGAGTATTTTGGAAGTATTGATATTGCAGGACCTAATAAGCCACTCAATAAAAATCAAAAACAACATTTTCATTAAATTCATAACCCTCTTTCTATTTGTTAACGCTCAAAGATTATAAGAAATAAACAAGGTAAACTCAACCACTTGAACAGGAAGGCAAATACAAGGTCATAAAATATAATATAAATCCAGTGGGGATTATGTCAGCCCTTCTAGGAAGGCCAGGTCAGGAAATCACAAGTACCATGTAATAGAATTATCTTGTTACACAGGATGTAATAACAGATCTTGAAAGCAGGACAGAAATTTTCTCTTTCCTATTGTATGCCAAAGAAAATCAAGGTTGAGCAATCTTTTCCTCCCTCCTGCTTTTCAGGGCTAAGCTGGTATTTACCTAAGAATTGATCAATATCTTTTTCAAGGTCATCCCCATACTCCTGTACAATGACTCCCATGATAATCAAAAGATACAATATTTTTAAAAGGAGAAGAAATAAGGATTCACTAGCCCTACTGTATTGTTCCAGACAGTGGTGGTATTCAATTTTTTTACTACTGGTTCTGTGGGCATGGCTTGGTGGATATGGTGTGGCTAGGTGGGTGTGGCAGGGGAAAGATACTGTGCTTTCCAGCTCCATTCTCCCATACAGGGCAACAAAAGAAAAGCCAGCCGATCAACTGAGACTCTGATCAGCTGGGACTCAGGAGGCAGAGAATAGATGGGGACAAGGCCAGCCAGAGGTGGTATTTACCGGTTCTGTGAACTACTCAAAATTTCCGCTACCAGTTCTCCAGAATCTGTCAGAACTGGCTGAATACCACCTCTGGTTCCAGAGCAAGAATATTCCATTCCTCCTCCAGACCATGTCATTCCAGCCATTCTGGGTATTAAGGGTTGTTTGTGGATATTCATCTTCAGAATCAGAAGCAATTTGTAATGTTCCAGACAAAACAAGTCTCCTTGTGGGCCACATGCCTTCAGAACAGCTGGGATGGCATCATTTGAAGAAGAAATAGAATTTTGACATTTTAAATTTGGAATATTCTATTCCCCGGATGGTAGATTTCACACATAACTAAAAAGAAACAATAGAAATGGAGACAGACTGGCACTTATCTTAATGGTATTTGTAATTGTTCAGAAATTCAAATAAACAAATGGAATTATATGCGCTAAATTAGATGTTCATAGTGGCATCAGCAATACCAGTCTAAATTAATATAGCTCGCCCAGCTAGGAAGATGTGAATGAAGTTTTTAAAAACAAATTGTAGCCTTTCAGTGTGGCATGACATAATACCAGTGGCAATATTAATTATCCTGACCTCTTTTAGGAGACAAATTCTGTCAAACATGGCTTTTCCAGGAAACTACAATTAACAACTTTCTCCTTTAAGGATGGAGAAAAGTACAACAGCATCAACTATTTCTGACTGGATGCTTAGTATTAGGGAAAAATGAATCATAGATGGAGCAAAAACTTTGAAGAAAATGATAAATGAATATTGATTTACTGGCTGATTATGTGCCATCAAGTCATTATCAACTCTTAGCAACCACATCAATCTACCACTAACTGGTCTTTTTTTTCTTCCAATGGTACACTCATTGCCACTGTAACAGAATGTGTCCATATTGTTATTGGTTATCCTCTTCTCTTTCCTTCTACCTTTCCCAGCATTAGCCTTGTTCAAAGCATTAAATCTTGCATAATATGTTTGTAGTAGGATCATTTAAACCTGGTCATTTATGCCTCAAGTGAGAACTCCGATTGTTTTCTTTGATAAGCCGTTGGTTTGCTTTACATGGGTTTTACAATTTTATTTTAAAGACAATTAAGCCAATGTGGTGCATTCTATATTTTAGACTTTTAAAAAATGTTAATAAACTCAGAGCAATTATAAGTAGGATCCATGGCAGGAGAAACTAATAGGAAAAAAGAGATCAAGATGGGTGGGAATTCCTGAAGGAGGCGATACTAAAGGCCCAAGTACAAATAATTTCAGTGAGGAAAATAGAGATCAGCAGAAAAAGTGCAGCTATGTAAAACATTTAATGAATATCTGTAAACAAAAAAGAGATGTAGAGGCTGTAGAAGGGAAACAAGTCAACAAGAAAGATTATATACAGGTAGCAAGGCCTTGAATAGCTTCCATGAGCTCAACTATTTTGTATATAGGAGTCAACCCTCTCCTAGGCTATGGAATGCTATTCCTAGAATGTTTTGTTTCCACACTTTCACATTTGGGGGAGAAATGGCAGAAATGCAATTCTTTTACCAAACTTTTACTTATAAGCTAGTTTGAATTGTCTTGATTTTAATTTTGATTGTTGTTTATATATAAGGCATTTGAGTGTTTTTGAAAAGCCAAAAGTGGAGTCTGCATAACAACATAAAATTAGTAATAGATCCACTTTATTTTGAATTTATCAGAAACAGTGTAAGGAAAATTCAGACAAACTGAACAAGACCAGAAGAGGCAATGAGGATAATTAGGAAATTCTAACAAAACATCTAATCTTTACAAGAGAAAAGGCTGATGTGAACTGTATGATAATATTCTTCAAATACTTGAAAGATGTCACACAAAAGGTCAAGACCTGTTTTCCATCGTTCCAGAGCATGAAATAATAATTCCAGTTATAGGAAAGCAGATGCCAGTTGAGTGTTAGAAAAAAATGAATACTGTAATATGCAACCTTTCAGGTTCTTAAAAAAATATTTCTTGTGCAATAAAATATGTAATAAAGTAATAAAACAGAACTATGGAATGGGAATGGGAGATATATGCTACTGTAACCATGGAAATCTAATCATTATCTAATTTAACTAGTGCAAAGCTACTCCCTACACTCTTGCAAACCTAATTTGCTGTGGACCAATCTTGAACTGCTTCTCATGGCTGATATTTTTAAGTTCAACACAAATGAATGCATTCTTATATTTATTATATCATCTAACTGGTTTTCTCTTTGAACTCAGCAATACTTAACCACTGAGAAACAAATATATGCTAGTTTGCAATACCCAAAGCATTCTGATCTTGTAATCAATAAACATACTATCAATATGATTCAATATCCTGCTGGCTAATTCAGTATCTTGCATATTCTGTTCAAATGAATTCAAGACGGATTGCAAGTGGTGCTAGCCTCTGAACAGATGATAAATGTACTTAAGCCTGACTATGAACGCCCATATTTAAAGATTGTATAAATACAACAACATCTATAGTTTATAAATGTAAACTATAATCTTCAGTTTATATCCAACTTTTCTCACCCTTCCAAATTTTTGCATTCTGCCTGAAAAGTTCTAATGCAGAACATTGGGTCTTGATTGTGTGTAATTTTAATTAGGCTTCGTAGAGGTGTTACTATTTTTGTTCTGTTTGGATTTTTATTGTGAAATTGCGTGATTCTGTATGAAAACTTGTCTAAGTTCTAAAAGAATTGATTAGCAGAGAAAAATTAAGTCATGCAAGTTATCAAGGGAAAGTTGTTGGTGAACTAGTCAGGTATTATATTCTATAGTCTCTTGTTTAAATTAATAGAATAACATTTTTAGCAACTAGCTTTCTTGCACGCCAAAGTTAACTTACTTTCTCTTTGACCCTGTGGCAAAGTGTTTGTTCATTCATATTTATTTTATTGCAGTATCCATATTATCATTTGAAAAGCCCCACAGTTTTTTGGCACTACAGGAATTTGCCTTGTAAATTTTATAAGGTTCAAGGGTTGAAATCAACAAAGCCTTAAAATATGCACTGCGTTTTTATTTCTGAAGTTTCACATAAATAAAAAAAGGTATCCATATATTTGTCATAGATGTTGGCCTATTAGAATTTACACCAATATAAACTCTGATGGCTACAGAGCTCTGTCTATACCACTAGTCTTATTTTATGAATAATTACATATGGTTAAGATACAAATATTTTTTTATTCTGGAGAATTTAATTTTTCCCTATTATTTTGGACTCCAAAAGCTGCAGTTTGACTAGTAAGGGATTGAGTCAAAAATGCTCAAACTATTTTCTGACTTGGTTGATGATTGGGGAAACAAAAACAACCGTAAGACAAATGTGAAAACTTGTGTCATCAAAAACTGAAGATTTGGCTCCCCAGAGCAATCTTGGAGTGCTCCAAGCACTGTAGAATTTGGGCTGGGAAACTACATGTGGCTTTATTAGAGAAAATGATATATTACAAAACTAAGTATTGGTAGCAGCTCCAAAATTTATTTATTTCCAGTCATGCCTTGTAAATATTCTTAGAAAATAAAAATTGAGGTTCATTGCAAAACAATTATTTGTTCCTAGACATAAAGGTAGATAATCTTGGAGAAATTAATATGGGATGGAATACTTTGAACTATTTAGTGAGAATTAAACTGCTGTTAAGCAAGTTAAATTCCAACCAATTACAGTAAATCATAATTTCCTACTTTTTATAGAAGCTTTGGGGAAGAGGAAAGAACACAGTAATTGTAAGGCGGGGTTGTCAAACTTGTGGCCTGCAGCCTGGATGTGTCACATGATGACCACACCCACATCAGGTTAGCAAAAGGGAGAAAAGCTACGATACGTCACGTGAAGCCGCCGTGATGATGCAAGTTTGACACCCATGTTGTAGGGGATGGTCCTTCTATGAACTCATCTTAGAATCTAAGCCATTGTTGTTGTTTTTTGAAAAGAATTTTATTAATTTTCTACAGACACACATAACATACAAAACATTAAAAACATCTACTCTCGTATATTACTTTCCGTGTGTCGGTTGGTGTCATCAGTTTTGTGCATCATTTGTGTATCTCAGTTACAGTTATATTGCATAACAATTCATATTATCAATCCATATCCTAATATACTAAAAAAAAAGAAAAAATTTTTTTTTGTTTTGACTATACTTTTAATCATTCATGCTTTGTGAGATATCAATACTTTAAACAATTTATTCTTATAACAAATCAAATAATCATAACAAATCAATCCTAAAAAAACCCTTTATAGATATAGTATTAATGTTCTATTATCGTATTTTATCATCTAGCCATTGATAAAAAGATCCCAAAGGTTCATAAATTGTTTATCTTCTTGCTCTCTAATTCAAATGTCAATCTTACTTCATCTCAGCCACATTCACATTTTCTTAATAATTCTTCCTGTAATGGTATTTTCTCATTCTTCCAATTTTTAGCAAATACAAACCTAGCGCTGTAATACATTTACAATCAGATATTTCAAGTCTTTATTATATGTGTCAGGTAAAATTCCCAATAAAAAGATCTCTGGTTTCAAATCTATGTGTTTCTTTGTCATTTTTCCACCACATGTGAATTTTAGTCCAATATTTTCTGGCATCCTCACAAAGTCCACCACATATGATAGATATGAGCCAGGTATCTGATGACATTTCCAGCATTTTTCAGATTTGTTCTTGAACATTCTTGCTATTCTTGTCGGGGGAAGTGCCACCTGTAAAACATTCTTATACAAGTTCTTTATATGCTGTTGACATTTCATTTTATAATTTGAGACCACAATTTTGCTCATTTTTCTCTAAATCAATCCCATCTCCAAAATTCTTCCCCCAAGCAATCATAGTTTCTTTAATTGTTCTTCCTCTAACTTAATTCCCAATAAGTAAACCATAATAATTTTTAATCACCTTCTCATCAGTACCCCATCAATATCTTTATCTAAATCAGTCTGTTTGTCATAGAATCCTTCCGTTTTAAAATCTTCATCATATCTTGAGTGTATTTGCGCATATGAAAACCAATTCATCCTATTACCTTGTTCCTCTAATCTTTGGATCGATTTAAGTCCACCCTTTTCATCCAACAATTCCCCATATCTAACTGTTTGTTCCTTTTTATAGATATAGGATAGGAAAATGCTTCAATAGTCGATAACCAAAACTGGAATTTTCAAATAACATTGTTTTTTTATCTTCTCCCAATTTAACACAGAGACTCCCGTATATAATGTCTTCTGAAATACCCCTGTGTTTTAGTCCTTTGTACCATAAAAAGCATGCCAGCCAACAGTTTAAATCATGTCCTTCTAATGTCAACAATCTATGCTTTCTTAATGTTATCCATTCTTTGACCCACATCAAACTTGCAGAATCTAAGCCATTGTTTATCTCAGCTTTCTATCATGTCGAAACTAGGATAGGGTTGACCCAGCCTTCCATCCTTCCTAGGTTGTTAAAATGAGAACCCAGATTGTTGGGGTCAATATTCTGACTCTAAACTACTTAGGGCTGTAAAGCACTGTGAAGCGGTATGTAAGTCTAAGTGCTATTGCTATTGCTGTAATACTTAAGGTAGACAAATTCAAAAGAAGGAATGGAAAAGAAAAAGTCATTTATTTTTTCTCATTTTACATTTATTCTTTCTCATTTTACTGCTGGACTTCATACCTTCCAGAGGATCTTGGAACATATTCCAACAAGCATTCAAAAGATGTTTAGTAAAATAACTGGGACTAGTTTTCACCTGTATGAATTTAGAGTAAACTGTGATTTCTCTCCTTAAATTGTGCCTCACAATAGGATAGTGGTTCAACAGATTGTGGTCATGATGACTTTTCAAATAGTTTCCTTGCTATTATGATCGAAAACCTTTCATAAACTTCTGAGAAAATTCAGTTTGAATAAGTGATTTTATAACATTAAAGCCAATCTTAAGATATAGTTTCAGACTGCCAAATATGCTGAATTTCTCTCATAACCGGCCATTAACTACCTGAAGAAAGAGGGTTTAAATCTTGAATTAGGCATTTATTAAATATGATAGCCAAGATAGTTGTACCACTCCTGCCTGGTTATGCCAAAGATAACTGAGACCAGTACTTCTCAGCTCTATCCCACAGCCTATAACACAGATAAACAATTTTTTACCAGGCACTCTGAAGTTTCAGACCGGGTACTCTAAAGTTATAGACAGGGGAGGTTGGAGGCAGTAAAAATTGTCATGGTTCATTTGGGTCTAACAATTGTTTCTTGAGAAGGAAGCACATTAGTCTCCTTCAAAGCAGGCCCCAACCACCTGTTGCTCAGAGAGAATGGCATATGGATTCAACCACACGTTTTCTTCCTCACCAGTCAGAAAGGTATATGGTGGCTGGGCTAACAGACCCAAAAGAACTGTTTACTTCTTTGGGAGTTATCACATTCTTCCCAGATAACCGAACTGAATCATACCTTAGTCAAGTGGGCTGAATTTTTCCAAGCAGTCCAAGTTCAACAGGTATGAGTGATTTTAACTGTCAAGATGCCAAGAATATTCTTCACACTGGCTCTAAAGATGTTCTTGTGACCATCTCTCCCTAGCAAACAAAAATTCACCTTAAAGGGGGCCGCTGCCAGCCATCTGTGAACAGCAGAAAAATAGGTATGTTCAGCCACTCTTAATTGCCATGGTGTAATTCCTAACATAGGGGACGCGATGGCTCATCTGAGCTTGTCAGCTGGAAAGCTGACAGCCTGGGTTCAAGAACTGAGTGCCACACAAGAGAGCGAGCTCCTGTTCTTTGCCCCAAACTCTTGCCCACCTACCAGTTTAAAAGCATGAAAATCAAGTTAATTGGTATCACTTTGGTGGGAAGGTAACAGCATTCGGTGTGCCTTGGCATATAGTCATGCTGGCTACAAGACCACAGAAAGGGTCCTTGGACAATGCTGGCTGCCTCGGCTAAGTAGAGATGAGCGCCACTCCCTAGAGTTGGAAATGACAGGGCAGGGGGAAACCTTTACCTTTACTTTTAATCCCTAACATAGGCTCATACTACAGGAGTCCAACTGGATTTACTATTCATCTTTACTAACTTTATAACTTCTTGAAGTGTTTCATCTCTTGGGGCTCTTTAGAAAACCAGAGCTAAATGGGATCACTAAAGAGGAGAGGCTAAATAGGGGCAACCCCCAATCCAAGGCCTAGCTACACCCTCATTCCACCTACCCAATAATGCCTTAGTGAAACTGCCTACCTGTCCTTTAAGCTCCCTCTGAAACTGACCAAGGTCCATTAGTCGCCTAGAAATAGACTGATCAAACAGGCCTAATTTCCCCCTGGCAAGTAGAGGACAGCATTAGCAAATCGAACAGCAACCAGTCTATAATGAGTGCAACACCTCTGTCCTGGATTCATCAATGGTAATTGACAATAACAAAGCACTGATGATAAGGTTTGCCACCTTATATCACAACTGCTCGTATCACAATTGCCATAAGACAAAAGAAAAAGAAAAAAAAATCATATCTTATATGCAACCTCCTATGTGCATCAGGCACTCAGTAATTTAAGTCAGATCCATACTTGCCACGGTAGTCACAAATTCCTGAGAGCCGCCCAGATTCTATATTATACAAGAGCATTTAAGCAGCTCAGGCGAGATGTCCCCAAAACACAGCAGCGTAGATAATAAAACATTCCGAGATCGGTTTCGACCACAGGGTCTCCGAGTTTTCTGCAGTGCAAAACTCCTGAAAGTGGTTAAGTCCTTCTCAGATGACAACTGTCACCTCTCTCCAAAGTTTGGCTGCTCCCAAACCCAAAACCCAAGTGAGCATATCTCATAGAGGAACAACTAGACAAAAGGCCACAGGGGATCTAGTGATAGCAATAGCGCTTCAGACTTTTACTAACCTCAGAAGAATGGAAGGCTGAGTCAAGTTTGAGCCTGGTGAGATTCGAACTGCCAAATTGCAGGCAGCCGGAAGTCCACAGAAGCAGCCTGCAGTACTGCATTCTAACTACTGTGCCACCACAGCTCTGATGGAGCTTTAAAAATGAATAACGGTACTAGGGGCAGAAATCAGGATAAGTCACAGATTATCAACTGTTTTCCCATGGTGGTCCATCCACAAATCCCTATGGAGTTGCTTCCTTTCACTACCCTGATGTTGGTGTCTGCCTTCCCCGCCACCGTCTAAATCTCTCCCACGCCCTGCTCTCCTCCCAGATCATGAGACACCCCTTGACTTCATATTCCATTAAACATCCAAATTGCACACCCTATCTCCCCAATTGCACAGCGCCCCAAAAGCTGCTCCTTGTCAGGTATCAACAGGGAGTCCCAGCTATTGTCATTTCCTTAATCAAATAACCTACTTCAACCCTGCTTGCTCCAAGCTATCAGAGCTACCTCATGACACAGTTCTGTCCCTACCTCCCAATTCTCCAGTCCATTCTAGGGTCTGTTCCACATTTAATAACTGAATAGGTGATCCAAGAGCCAATCCTCGCTGTTAGTACATTAACATAGATCCTCCAGTGATCTTCAGAAAGACTCGAGCAGGCGATCTACATTTAGCCACAGTGCTAGATTAAGGTACAGACCAATAACACGTTATTTGGCATGACCCGCTCCTACTACCCAGACTTCTCACGACCATTCCTCGGATCATTGTTCTCAGGTCTGCTGAAGGCTACATATTTCAGGAGCCCAAATTAATGCTGCTGCAATTCCCAAGCAGGAAAATCTCCAACCAGATCTACTCTCCTGTGATGTCAACAAACACTCATCAATTCTGGGCCAAAGCTCTGCTCAAATTTATGGAGGGAATTGCCTCAGTGCAACCAGCAGGCTGACGTGTAACTCCCAGTACTTAAGCAGAATACTGACCTGGCAGTCTTTCTGATCCAACCTCTGGACTTGTCTGAAATAATTCAATGCTCTGTTGGAGCTTGCTCCCAGGACAGTGCCATCATAATCATTTCAATCATGCACTGAAGTTATCTCCACCACTAAATAAAATTAATACGATCCAGTTCCCAAGGGGCATCACCTTGAAATAAATATGTATGTGTGTGCGTGTGCATTTCTCTCTCCCTCTCCCCTTCAGTCAGAAAGCATTCAAGAGCAGCTTTCATATTGATATTATGCTATGTCAGCAGGAAGATTCCAGAGGTTTCCATTGCTTTCCTAAAATAGATAAGTTTTCAGCATTTGACCACTAGAGAGCAAGACCTACTTGTTCTTTTAAAAAACTAGTTTCTGGAGTTATAGTCATTAATATTGTCAAGGTAATACAAGAGATGCCAGAGTTTTGGATTAAATTAATTCAACTGTTCTGAGAGTTTAATTGTTTGAGGAATTTTTCTGTTGATCAAAATGTCCCTGCATTTTATTACTGTATTGTTATTGTTATGCTTATAATTTTGTCACTGTGTTGATTCTTTAATGTGATTTTATGCATTTGAATTTCATTAATTTGCTTTTTGAACAATTATGAGTTTCTTTGTATGTCTGTTTCATTCACTCATTGTTTAAATTTTTAAAAAGTGTCAATGAAGAATTAATATTAAAATTAAGCTATGACATACTTTCAAACATTACTTTATTTTGAAATTTAAATACAAACTTTTGGGACTCCTGTGAATTTCCTCAGCAATTTAATTTCCTACAGGAATGGAAACTAAGAAAATGTTCACAAAAATGCTAGCAAGGTTAGAAAAGAGCAAATGAAAAAGAAAGAGAAAATAATTACATTAACTGGAAGTAAACAAGATGCCCAGTAAAGATAAGTTCCCAATGCATAGTACCATTTATGTCCCATCATGCCAAGAAAGTAATGCTTGATCTAATAAAGGATAATTTTGCACACTAACAAGTCTTTCTTCTATGTGAATTCCTGATATTCCTGAAAATGCATTCCAAGATATCTGTGCCATAGATTCCATCAAATGAACTGTATGCAGTTAATAACCCCCTAATTAGAAATATACATCCAATATATACATAATGGAAGCAGATTCTACTGAATCTAGTGGAATTACTGTCTAGTTGACTTTCTTTTCTCTATCTCAGGTCTTTCTAAAGAACTATTGTAAAGAAAATAATAGACCTAGATTTCTCTTCTGTTGGTTAGATCAGTCTGTTCAGTACAGAGAGTACACTATTCCAAGTAATATCTCATTCTTTGTTTTTATAATGTATAATAGCCATTAGCAGAGAGACCTCAGAACAGGGGTCCCCAACCCCCAGTCCATGGCCCGACACTGGTGCATGGCATGGCAGAAACCAGTCCATGCAAACAAGGTAGTGTGCAAAACTATACCCCCTCCTGCCTGCAGAAAAACCTCTCTCCACAGAACTGGTCCCTGGTGCCCAAAAGGTTGGGGGCCACTGCCTTAGAAAATGGCATTTCCAACTTTTTAAAAACATCATTATTACTGATACTCCAATCTTTAGTCCCCAACATGATGGCAAGCTATTATTTCTAGCAGAGATATTCCAATCTATCTGAAAGGCACTAGATTGCAGAAGGTGACCCTGTTATCTTCCCTTTTCTATGGAACATAGTTCCATGTTAGAAATTACTTGAGAAACTTCCCCATTTTGTCACAAGCTACTGTTCCAAAATAAATTTAGCGACATTTTTAGAGATGCACAGACACAAACATATAGAGTTAGAATTTTATAACTCCAGCAAGCAGGCTTAAGACATATTTCAGAATTGTCAAAATGTTGCTTTATTCACTAGCTTAGGTAGAGTGGAAGTCAAACTTCATCTTCTTTTTGTACCTCCAAAACCTAAGAAAAAGAGATGGAGAAAGAAAAAAAAAAGCTGTTATTAATCAATAGCCGATTCTAAAATAATCTGAATAATGAAATAATAAAGGAGATAAATGCATTCAGCAAATCAGACAGGGCCTTCATTTCCACATGGTAAGATCTGATAGCCTGCGTCGGCACAAAGGAATGTAATATAATTTTGCAAGATGGCACAAGTACTCAATCCAATTAAAAATGACTGTAATACAAGATTGCTAAATCTTGCAAGATTTCAGCACTCCAGCCACCAAATCTTTGAAGTTCTTAAGTAAGAATATTTGTGAATTTCATCTGGGGGGAGGAACTTATTCTTGCTTAAAGCATTTAAGTTATAGTGGTACATTGCTAATTTCTCCTTTATACTATGTGACCAGAAGTTTCTACTGCTGTTTTAGAACACAATATAGTTTATCAGATCATCCATTCCAGATCCCAATCCTATTTAGCATTATTGGAAATACACCTTTTGTTTAAATGTTATTATCTAGGAAACGGCTCAGTGATTAAAATAAAATGTCTTGCACTGTAATTTATATGTGAGTGAAATCCTACATATGTCTACTCAAAACTTAGAATCTATTTGTAGGTGGAGGAGAACATGACTGCAGCCTCAGGGACAGAAATATATCAGCCCTGCCAAAAATACAATCAACACCTGCACTAGTTTGTCATGCAACACCACCACACCCACCACTTCACTTTTCTACTAGCTGAATTCTTGGGTTTGACTATAATGCCAGGTAGGAGGAAAACAGTAATTTGCTACTATAGTAGTCCTCAAATTGCAACCATTCATTTAATGACTGTATGAAATTACGACAACACTGAAAAAAAATTACTTATGACCGTTTTTTATACTTATATGATCACTAAAGCATTCCCATGGCCATGTGATCAAAATTTGGTTGCTTGGGAGCTGCCATGTATTTATGACAGTTGCACTGTCCCAGAGTTATGTTACCATCTACAACCTTCCCAGGTGGCTTCTGACAAGCAAAATCAGTGAGGAAGCCAGATTCTCTAAACAACCTCATCATTCACTTAACAGTTGAATGCTTCACAGTTAACTGAACAGTTAAGCAAAGGTGATTTGCTTAATAACCATGGCAAAAAGTTGGTAAAATATGGCACAACTCATTTAACAACTGTCTTTTTTAACAATAGAAATTCTGAGTTCAGTTGTGGTTGTAATCGAGGACTTTCTTGAACGGGGACATGTGCTCAAATGTGAAATCTGACTGAGGCAGAATATGAAACCCCTCTCCTCAAGTTTTAAAGGAATGGCTGCACAATAAACAAATTCGGGCCTAAGCATTTGTTTATTATTTACCAAAATTGTAAGCTGACCCAATCTGCATGATTCTGGATGGTTTAAAAGATACAGCAGTAGGAACTATAAAATGTAGAATATATAATCCATTTTAAAAAGTCAAGAGAAAATAATTAACAGCTGAAAGATTCACAATCTAACCTAGAGCCTGAAGACAGAATCAGATTTTTAGGAATCATTAAAACATTGCCAGGATGGGGGCTATGAAAAACCTGTAACATAGGAGTAATAAAATATTTTTCAATAAAAGAAAAAAAAACATTGTAAAAATTTGAGAGAATAGTTGAACTGTAGCAATTACACAAGGGTGAGATCTGCATACCAAAACTAACATTCAATAATCTGTAAATAGTTTAAGCAAACAAGAAAAATAGTGGATTGAAGCAAGTCCAAACTGGAGAAATTGAGCAAACTTCATTAAACAGAAATAAAAACCAACCTCCATATGATTAAATCGTGCCTTCCTGTTTCTCTGCCTTTGAATCTCACCCTCTTCATTCTTATTGGAAGAGACAGCGATAGCGAATACTTAAAAGATCTCCCAGCTAGCTGGCAGAGCCCTCAAAAGTAAGTAACTTCACTCCAATTATGAATTGTTTACCAGCCGCTCAAAATGGTTAAGTCCTACTAATACAACCCAAGTTGTCAAAAATTTTACAGTGGGAAATTTGAGGTACTATATACTGGATCCTCTGTCCATGATCCAATCACAAAAATCAACTTCCAAGCAATCACTGCTTATTGGAGAGGACTACTTAATGAACCAAGCTCCATTCTCTTAACTAGGAGTTCCTAAACTTTTTGCCATCACATCTACTTTGTGTATTTTTAATGTACACACCTCCACTAAAAATTCAAACATTACAATGAACAGAAATGAACAATAAAAAGGATACTATGAAAGGTATTGGGAAAAGTGGATTTATTGAACAGTGTATAATTGAAAGGTTACTTGCACTTCCCTTGGATTCTGTCTGAACGTCCACAAGGAAGATATACCTCCATTTGTAAAATCCTGGTCTACAGGATGATTTGTGTATCTGTGCAAATCCACTTCTGAGACATCAAAGAAGTAGTACAGTTTAATTCAGAAATCTTTCTGCTGTTACACTACTTAATTATTAAATTATGTACTTAAAATCACCCATTTTACTCATCACTTTGAAACATCTGTTAAAATTCAACACTAAAAAATTTAGCAGCAAACGAAACAAAAAACCCCTGAAACAGATCATTGTAATGGCAGAGTTTCATCTCAAGAAAGTCAATGTTAATTGATTTTCTTAAAAATTAACTAAATATAGGATACTTTTGAAACTGATCATGTACTCCAGCTGTACTTTTATATATGGGAATAAACTATGTATTCATATAATAAAGTACTAAATCCGGTTTTGTACTTTATTTCCATTTCAAAACAAAGAAAAGATTTACAGACCATATGTAGATTGCTTACCACAATGAGAACTAGATATAAGTCTGATTAAAAGCAGTGGGGAAAGTTTATTATTTATTAAATTTAGATCCCACCTGTCTAATTATCCAGAGTGAATTTGGGCAGCTTACAATGGCATAAAAGCATTAAAAACAAATAAAGGATTAAAAACCAAAATTTGCTATCATTAATCCAAATCCAACTCTTTTCAATAGGATTTTTTAAATTGGAAAATTGCTGATATCGGATACAGTTAACCCAAAAATTAAGGACAACATGGCTTATAACTTACCAGAGGTGGGTTTTGTTTCTGAACTGTAAGATGTTGAACAGCTATTTGAATTGCCAAATGAACCAGTAAATGGAGGTGAAGCAGATAGACCAGCCCATGTGCTATAATAAGGATTATTATACCTGTGATCTGAAGGTGACCTGGAAGAAAATACTTATGTTAATTAGTGTTAGTGTTTTTGCATGAGTACAAAATTAGAATGTTTATAGATGAATAATTTAGAAAAGAAGTAGAAGGCCATTTAAGGTAAAGTTGCTCTTTAGCTATCAGCAAATAATCATAGAACAAATATGTAAATAATTGGAATATATTCAATTATTCCAACAAACTAAGGATATCTCTTCAGTAATTTTTTAGTTCTATTTCTATTTAAAAAGGAATATTTCCAAAGAACACATTGATTTACCATTAAGGTATGCGTTGCTAGTAGGAAAATTTAACAAGATTACACATTTTTAAAAATGCAGTCAAACAATACAAATTCAGTACAAAAGTCATATAAGCTGCATAATTTATGCAAAAAGCTGAAAACTTTTTTTAAAAAAAGTTCACTAAAAATAAAAGTCAGAATCCAGTGGTTTTGGAAGAATATACAATTTTCACTGAAAAACCAGGGATGGGGGTAGAGACCGAAAACTTTGAAAGTTTAAGTTATAAAAGCAAAATTCAATATGGATAAGAAATAGTTAATATGAAAGACATGATCATATTTGTACACAGAAATTCAAGAGGCAACAAAAGTAAAAAGAGAAGTGAGAATCTATTTAACAACAAAAAATAACCAAACGGAGCCTTTAATTATTAAATTTATCAAAATACTGACACTCTTTCCATTATAACCATTATTATTAAAAGGAAGACAAAGAAACAAACAAGGGTTTAGAAAAACCTGTGATTTGAAAAACAGGTACCACTAAAGTAGTCACCTTAAAATTTGCAACTGTTCATATCTTTGTTCTCTGGAAACTGCAGCTTGTATTTTTAACATCACTGCTGGAGTTTCTTCCCTAATGATGTAATATTAAGGAACTATAGGACATAACTGAAAGTGTATTGCATAAGTCAGTGACAGCTTTTTTTTTTTTTTACAAATTTATCACCAATTACCAGGGGTGGGATTCTACCAGTTTGCACTTATTCGGTTGTTCGGTTGTAGAACTGGTTAACATTCTAAGCAGTTCAGAGAACCGGTTGTTAGAAGAAATTAGTGGCCTAATCCTGTAAGGAAGGCAGGAAGGAAACATTCTGGTGTTGCTTACAGAAAGTGCCTCTCCGTTAACCCTTATTACATTTTTGGCAGGACGAGACTTCCTGTCTCAGGAACCTCTCTGGAGTTTTTTTCCCTCCTTTGCTGGTACTTTGCTTGTGTGGAGTGACTATTCAAAGTTACAATGGAACTGAAAAAAGTAACTGATGACCATTTTTCACACTTAGGACTGTTGCAGCATCCCTACAGTCATGAGGCTAGGCAAGGAGATGCGTATCTCGATGTGAATGATGTTGAGTTGGCCACGCCCAACCAGTCACATGACCACCAAGCCATGTCCATCAACTAAGCCATGCCCACAGAACTGGTTGTTAAAAAATTTGAATCCCATCCCTGCCAATTATTGCTGGGTTCTGAATTCTATGTATTCTGACAACCTGCTTCTTAAGTGTTTCTCAAGTTATTCTAAAAAAATTCCTAGAGATACCTACCAATTGGACAACTATTAAAAAACTTTAATAGGCAA
Source organism: Laticauda laticaudata (assembly GCA_004320025.1). Lineage (NCBI taxonomy): Eukaryota > Metazoa > Chordata > Lepidosauria > Squamata > Elapidae > Laticauda > Laticauda laticaudata. The sequence goes on along the minus strand of BHFT01030250.1, from coordinate 4,323 downwards.
AAAATTCTTATCCTAAAATATGGATGCTGTAGATAGACAGCCAGATCATCAATTCACCTTTGCATCTGGCATTACTCCTTAATGCTGACTGCAGTAGTGATGAGTGGGATAACTTATCTCAAAACATTTATATTGTTATTTTAAAAATCAACATGTAAACAAAACATTTACAACTGAATATATTATTAGTATGAAAGAAAAAATATTTTCCTTTGGGAGAAGCAATTCCCTTTCTGTCAATTAGGATTGTTGCAAGAGATGACAAGATTACCTTCGGTTGCCAATCAAGTATCCAAGAAGTCCTCCGGCACCTAATCCAGTCCAGAAACCTGGCCCGGAATTGGAATCATAGCTGGACCCACTGGTAGCTCCTTAATTTAAATAAAATTATATAGATTTAGATCAAATAATCTTTGTGATCAAAGCTTTTATAATATACCTCAGCAGATAATTGAAGAGTCCTACAAGCTCTCCAAAGTTTTAAATTAAACATTGCTGTATAACAATATGGAACTATTGGTATCTCTTTTTATTCTGTTATTTTCTAGAAGGTATATTTCCTAGACTTTAGACTAAAGGACCAACTCAGAAACACAAGGAGTTCTCATTTTAATTGTGCCTGAAATTTCTGCCAGCTATATAAACAAGAGCATGGGCTAGACATGACACAAAATTCTGTAAAAAAATTCAATGATAATTGAACAATGATAATTAATAATGAATGAACTTCCTAGAATTTGAAAAGTAGATTACCTGTCAATGTTATTAATAAATGTTTTTGTTGTGACATAAGAGATTTACCTGTGTAATTTGATTTAAATCCTGGTGGAGGTGGGCTTTGATAATTTTGCCCATAGGATCCTGAATGTACATTATCATCAGGAAAATTATGTTGTCGGTTATCACAGAGGAATAGCTTGTAGATGCCAAAAACAAAAACAACAAATAATATTACTAGGATCACTCCAAATCCAGAACCAAATGAATCATGAGAAGTTGCAGAATAATAGGTCCCAGAAAAGGTGTCAGCTTTTTGCTGTCCTTTCTTCGTTAACTCCAATGTGTATTCCAAGCCACATGATCCTTTTAAAATGAAAGGATCAGCTGGGTAATCATAGCCTTCACAGCTTACTTCAATTTTCCCAAAGCGATATGAAACATCCAAATGTGCTTTACATTCCCACTGAAAATAAAAGAGAATTATTTTTCTACAATACATACATAACAAAATTGAACATTGACTTAAAATTGACATTATTTTTAGTAATTTTACTTAAAAAACAATACCTTTCTTTCAAAAAAAATTCTAATTAAAACCTAATAAGTAAGCTTTAAAACTCTAATAGAGGTTGAAAGAATGCACATCAAAGTACTGCCAGACAAAAACACTCAATGACAAAGTTATTAAAGTTGTTTTGAAGGAATATGGATTTACTTTAATTTTTTCTCTCTTGCAGCCCCATTTTTAATGTTTACCTTATTGCATCCTCCTGGAGTTTGACAGTTTTGCCTTGATATATATACAATTGTTCTTCTGTCTTCCAAAGCCACCCATTTAATTAATGTTACATTTATACAAATACACTCCACAAGACGTTTTTTCCTATATACAAAGAAACATACCTGCACATCAGAGCCATCCCAACCTTTGTTGTAACATTGAACAACCTCAGGGGTAGATGCTGTACATCCTGCTGACCCTCCGGTACATTGCAACTGGGGCACTGGAGATGTCCTCCGATAATTTGTGTACTTTCCCTGGTAGAGTGTCAGGACTTGGACATCCCGCAATAGGACTCTCTCTGACAGAATATAAATTATATAAAACACTATTCAAGATAATAAATACATATTTTAGGATTTTGTGAGTTTATTAATGCCAATAAAGAAATTCTCAGAATAATATCTGTTAGGTTTGTGTGTGTGTGTGTGTGTGTATAAATTTTATTGAATAAATATTAAAATGTTGGACACAGTGCAACTTTCCTGGCATTTGTCTTTGCCATGCATACTATAACATAAAACCACATAAAACAGATAACCTTCTACTTATTCTACATTGCTACATTTATGCTATTAACATTCATTTATATTTATATTTACAATATAGACTTCATTTATGCTCTTTTTATACAATTGTTTTATCCACTATATTCCATTGTATTTTTCTAAATATCTTCCACCTTCAATCCTGTAAACCATCAATATTTTCTGTTCCGACTTCTTTTTCTCAAATCCAACCACTAGCACATTTTATTCCAAACTTCATAGTATGCCGTCTCACCCTTATCTTGAAGTTCTAACGTCAGTCTGTCCATCTCTACACAGACCAGTATTTTCTCTGTTAGATTGTATGTTTTGATGACATAGAATGTGCTTTCATAAAGAATATATCTAAGATTAAAGTTAACATCTATGCTCTCTAATTAATTTTGCTTTATTTGTTCACCAATTATCCCATTTTATCAAGTATCCAACCACAAGTTTTGAGAACTTCACAAGCAACATATGGGTACCTCTCCCTGTTTCTTTAGTATATAATATTCAAGAATTTGTGAAGGAAGAGCTTCAATTTGCTCCAAAATGTCCTATGCAATTACTTAGGAAAACATCCTCAATAGTGACTGGATTCCCACAAATCATGGTTCCTTTCAAATCTATTTTATCAAATAAACCCCAAGGATAGTATTGGGAAAACCCTAAAATCACTTTTTATACATCATCCCAATGACTATATTTACACATTGCACGAGACCACATCATTCACACCTGTTATATCGATTCTGGGCAGCAACGTAATAAACATAAAAACAAAAAAGACAGTTAATCAACATCCCGTGCAAGCGTGACCTGAACCATTTCATTCTGTTATAAACACGTTGCAGTGGGGGGGGTGTTTATGGATGAATGGGGCACTTTGAACCCAACCAGTGTCTTCGAAGAAACCTGCAGCGCTTGGTTACGGCTGACATATGCCACAAATGGCTTCTTTAAGAAGGCCAACGCCCGTCAGTACATCGCACTTTCCCCATAAAAAGCTGCGCGGGGCCTCAGGAAATGGCCCTCGTCCTCCGAGCCTGGAAAAGATGCCGTTTCCGAGGTGAAAACCCTCTGAATCCGACACCAGCGTCAAGTCAGTGACGCGGCGAGCCACGATTCCTCCCCGACCGGCGTGAACCGAGAGGCAGGCTTCCGAGAGAGGGTCGCCTGGTGAGTCCGTTCCTCGCCTTACCCGGCTGTTCCCAGCCCGTCGCTGAAGACGTTCCCGTCAGCACCACCAACAGCGGCAAAAGCAATCGCCTCAGAGACGCCTCCATTTTAGCCCTTCGACGGAGAAACGGCACGGCACCGCTCCAGCCTTTTCCGCCCATGGCAACGGGGTTTCGCGGCTCCGCCCTCGCCGACACTGATTGGCTCTTCGGATTGCCTTTCTGAGGCGAGCGACCGTTTCGTCAGCCGGCGGTGAGGCCCGGCGGCGCCATCTCCAGAGAAGCCGAGTTCGGTCCGGCGCTCCAGTTACGACTGAGCGGAAGGAAATCTTCTCAGAACAATGGAAATGGTAGGAAAGGCCCGCTCTCTCCCCCAGCCATCCGATTGGCTCACGGGCGCTGCCCAGGAAAGTCAGCGTGACAAAAATCTAGGGGACGCTCTGAACAGCCAATCGAGTTGCCGATGGGTGTTTAGCATGGGTTTGTCTGCTTCCGGTGAGTCGTCGGCAGCAAAGAATGCCTTTGACTTCAAGGAGCGTTGCATGTCGCTCGGAGGCACTTGCGGTGAGCTGGGCGGTTGTATAAATTGGATAAACGGACAAATCTGTGTCGAGCTTCTAAAAAAATACTCGTCTTTCCAACAGAGGTTGTGCTCTGAACACTCTTAAGAAAAGGTTGCAACGTCTGAAATGACCAAATGCCTGGTGGCGGAAAAAAATTAGCCACCACCAGAGACAAAAAGTAAGATTCCTCGAGAGGTTGCGATGTTAAGATTGATAAATACCTCGGAAAAATCGGTCTTGTACTTTTTAGAATAGAATAGAATATTGGCCAAGTGTCATTGGACACACAAGGAATTTGTCGGTGTAAATACTCTCGGTATACATAAAAGAAAAGATACATTCGTCAAGAGTCAAGAATCATAAGGTGCAACACTTCATGATAGTCACAGCGTACAGTAAGCAATCAAATCAAACTAGGAAACAGTCCATATAAATTGGAAGGGTACAAGCAATGGAGTTACATTCATACAGTCAACAAGTGGGAGGAGATGGGCGAAAAGGAGTGATGAGAAGGTTAATAGTAATAGTAGTGCAGACTTTGTAAATAGTTG
>BHFT01030249.1:0-51922 GCA_004320025.1 Laticauda laticaudata | reverse complement strand
AGAATAGACCAGCCTCAAATTTGAAACAGAGGAACTGTGAGACACACTTCCATACAGAAGCCTGATGATGGCAGATTAATTCCCACTTGATTGGAATGAGAATGTAAAGCTGACTGATAAGGATTACTGTTATTAACAAGATTAAAAAATACTGGTCATTGGATTTTGAGCAACCCAGTATCATTGGGATGTTTTATGTACTGTAAAATATGGACTGGACCTCTTTGTGTACAGGTAGACCTCAACTCATGGCCACAGTTGAGCCCAAAATTTTCATTGCTAAGCAAGACAGTGAGTTTTGCCCCATTTTACAATCTTTCTTGCAACAGTTGTTCAGTGAATCATTGGAGTTTTAAAATAGTGAAGTACATTAGTAACACAGTTATTAAGTGACTCTGGCTTCCCCATTGATTTTGCTTGGTGATCATATGACCCCAAGAGGCTGCAACTACCATGAAAACATGCCAGTTGCCAAATGTCTGAATTTTGATCATGGGGATCAAAACCATGGGGATGCTGCAAAGGTCGTATGAAAAATGGTCATAAGTCAGTTTTTTAGTGCTTTTGTAAATTTGAATGATCACTAAATGAACTGTTGTAATTTGAGGGCTACCTGTATTTATGTACTTTTTCACCTTATTTTCCAATGTCAAGGTTGTTTATTCATGATACCTCCTCAAGGCATCTTGTTTCCAGGACTGAATCGGACAAAACAGGCTATAAGGGATGTAATTTTTATACAATTAAGTTTGGCAGAGTATTTCTATAGTAAAGGTAAAGGTTTCCCCTTTCCAGTCAAATCTGACTCGAGGGGGTGGTGCTCATCTCTATTTCTTAGCCAAGGGAACCAGCATTGTCTGAAGACACTTCTGTGGTCATGTTGCCAGCATAGCTGTAGGCCAAGGCACATGGAGCATTGTTACCTTCCCACCAAAGTGATACCTATTTATCTACTCAAATTTCCATGTTTTTGAACTGCTGGGTGGGCAGGAGTTGCAGCAAGTAACCAGAGCTCATCCCATTGCGTGGCACTCAAGTTTTGAACCTGGGTTGTCAGCTTTCCAGCTGACAGGCTTTGCATCTTTAACCACTAAGCCGTTGTACCTCCATATTTTTATAGTCGTTCTGGTAATATAGAAACTGTAGTTCATAAACTATGTTCTTTTTCTAGATTCAGTTCTTAGCATCTCCGGTTAGAAAGGTTGAGGAAAACTCCCATTTTCTGGAGATTGTGGAAAATTTCTGCCAATCAGAATGGACAAATCAGGGCAGTGTTGGCGCATAGTTAATCATATTAAGTGGCCTCATATGTTCACTGCAATTTTTAATGTTTAAAAAAGGTGGAAAGGTTTCGAATGTGTCCCATGGTTACACTTATTTCTTACAAGCACCTGTTTGTACCTATGGATAAGGCAAACACATCAGCAGACCAGTTAATGCAGTTATGTGCATTGGGTCCTGTATATCAAGCTACTTATATCTGTATTTCTCTCCTTGTTGTTGAATGGATATAACTGAATGCTGGAATACTGACTGTTGTGCTCTTTTTTTCCTTTCTTCTGTCTTCAGTAGAGCATGCGCCATTTTGAACATGAATTCTCGGTAAAGTAATCCAATATTGATGTCATTTTTAAAAAAAATGATATTTCAGAGTATGAAATATTAATGCTGAAAGGAAAAATATGAAACATTGATTTAAATAATTTTTTGAATTGTGTTAAAAGCCAGAACATTTTCCCTACTAACTTCCCTGAATCAAAGTTGCACCTGCATTTTTAAACATTTTTTTTTCCTTTGGAGAAAACATTTTATTAACTCCTCCTTAGGTTTGTCAGTATTAGGATTATCCAATATTCAATCAATTTGAAGGAGATGCTTTCTTCAAATAAATATATAAGCAAACAATATGTACACACTGCTAACATTTAAAAATGTTTTTCCCCAGCCAATTGTCAAAAAAAAGAGGAGCTTAGGGAATTACAGCAGAAAAGAAACTGGAAGAAAATGTCCAAGAAGCCTTTCATCTAAGTCAGGGGTCTCCAAACTTGGCAACTTTAAGATTTGTGGGCTTCAACTCCCAGAATAGCTGGCTGGAGAATTTTGGAAGTTGAAGTCCACAAGTCTTAAAGTTGTTAAGTTTGGAGACCTCTGCTCTAAGTTGTTAAACTTTTTCAAAGATTAATCCAAAATTATAAAATGTCAGAAATAAAGATGGAGGACCAGGTTTGAGGGATAACTCAGTATATTTTGCTGTTTTACAGAGAAAAGGTAAATCGTACCACACCATAGTAAAAAGGTCTGTAAATGATTAAGAACTTTCCATAACGTTGTGAAATGAGTAAGCAATGCTGGGTAAAAAGCTGCCTTAACTGTACTAGCTCATTTTAACCTAATTTAACCCATCAGAGTATGTCCGATTCTTCCATAGAAGTTAGTGAATTTTAGTGAATGTACCATTAGCAGAGTGACATTTGGGAAGTTCTTATCAGCTACGTAAGTTACTTTTTGAAGGAATACAAAATATTCACTAATGAAGGGATATAGGGATATTGGAAGTATGTCCATCTATTTTAGCCCTACCAACTATGTAGCAAATAACAATTTGCAGTTTTAAACCTTTTTTTTAATAGATCTAGGCTGAATTATTGATGTTTTTAATGTCTTTATGAAATAACTGGGCAAATAAATAATTGAAAACGCTGCTTAAGTACATTCTCTCTGTGTCTAGAAAAACATTTTAGATGAAATGGTAGCTAGGAATAGCAGATGACACAACCTATTTAGCAGCCTGAGCAATTCATTTATTTACATGAGCATTATGTAACAAGAGAACATTCAGGTACTTCCAGCTGCTATATTCATGTAAACATACTGTTTGCTGGTATTGCAGGAGTAATGTAAGATACTTGGGGGAATATTTTTGCTATAGGGCTGGGTTTCTGCATGAAGGCCATTTACATCTTTGAAAGCAAGAGATGTGTACTTTTGTTAAGGAAAGAAGGGCATAGATTTAAAGGAGCTAAACATCAAACATAGTTTCTGGGATGATGTGTTAGGGACAATGGAGCACTGTTAGCTTTTGGGAGGTTTTGTTTTGTAGGGGGTACTTACTTTTATAAAAAATATCACATGTGATAAAGTTGTGCTGCTCAGTGCTGGTGAAGCCATGGCAACTTTTGTTTCTGACAGGAACTACATGCACAGTTTACTACCCTGTTTCTCCAACAATACGGCCTCCCCCAATAGGAAGTCCCAGCATGTTTTATAGGCATGAAATGAAATTAAGCCCCTCCCCCCAAATTAAGGCCTATATTAAAACATGCAAAATGGGGGGGAATGGGGGGGGGGCTTGCTGTTAGGAAGTACTTTTGTTGCACACCCGGATATGGTGCTGCCTCTGTTGACCCCAATACGAAGTGCCCCACCAACGCCGAGGTCAACATCCAAGCCGTCGCTGCCCACCCACCCGCAGATGCAGGGGGGGGGGATTAAGTCACCCCCGAAAAGACAACCTAGCCATTTTTGGGGGGCTCAAAAAAAAATAAGACCCAGCCTTATTATATGAGAAACATGGTTGTGAAATGGTCAAATTTGCTAACAGGAAGCATAGCAACAGAATGTCACTAGAGGTAATAACTTGGGGTCCCTCAACTGTTTTTATTTTTCACTTGAAAAAGGCCACTCAGGTTTTGGGCTGGGAAAAAACTGTCCTTGGAATAAAATCAGGGTTAGTAAAGGAAACATCTGTGTAAGACCAAAGTTAAATACTGTAGATGCCCCAATAACTTCATCATATAACTGGAAAGTGATGGAAAATTCATTGGACTGTTATTTGTAACCAGTATAACTTGGTGCTGAGTTCCAATTCATATTCTTTTGGATTTCTACCTTGAGCATCTTATACACCAGTCAACTTTTACTGCAGCATTTACTTCTTCTTATTTAGTTTGTCCTAACAACACAGAATTCACACACTAATAATTATCAGCAAGAGCTTCACATTGATAAAGCTTATTTACCTGAGGTTGCACTTCAGAACTCTCTTTTTAAAAAGATTCATCAAATTAGGCTCATGTAACAGAAGAGTTACTGCAGTTGGGATGATGAGTACCAAAATACAGTGCTGATTTACCCAGGCCTGCTTCAAAGTCTCTTGGCAGGAGTTAGCCTTTCTACTGAGGAAAAATTTAAAAAATATTTTATCCTGCTTTTATTTATTTTTATAAATAACTCAAGGCTGCAAACATGCCTAATATTACTTCCTCTATCTATTTTCCTTATAACAACAACCCTGTAAAGTGTGTTTGGCTGAGAGAGAGAGAGAGAGATTTCCCCAAGTTACCCAGCCAGCTTTCGTGCAAAAGGTTAGACTAGAACTCACAGACTCCTGGTTTCTAGCCTGATGTCTTAAGCACTTGAGCCTGCCATTATAATGCCTTAGAAAGAGCCACTTTGATAAAGAGTGGATCTATAGGAAACTCCTTGACTTAATTGAGTGATCTGTCCGCCCTGGAATATTCTTCTATTCTCATGTTCAGGAGAATATAACTGATAGATTTTCTCCCCAGATTTCTATTGTTAATAAATAATACGGACTTACTGTAGATGAGAAAATAAAAATATTTTTTTTATTTTCTCATGAAGGTAATTAATCTTTAATTCATTAAAAGTCCTAAAGCTTTGATATTATACTTGAATAATATTGCTTTTCTGAGCAATGGAACTGCTTTTTAAAGTTCATTCTGAAAATTACTAGGCCCATATTCCCAAACTGAGACAAAGATTCATAGATTTGAACATGTCACACATGGGAAACATTTATTTTCTATAAAAATTATTTTGGAATAAATCCTTGTTCTTCACAAATCCTCTCAGTATTTCTCAACTTGAATAACTTTAAGATGTATCAAATTGTAGAATTCTTAAAAGAATTGTGTTGCAGTTGAAAAACACTGACCTGAATCAGATATAAATCATATATAATGTTCATATTTTTCCTTACAACAAGAAAAGAGTCACGATAGTGAGATTGGTGGCAATTCAATTTAATTTAATTTTTGCAAGAACTGACTAATGGGTTTATGGAGAAAAAAATGCCAATTTTAATACAGGAATATGTGCTTTTATTAATCAGATAAGTTATAAATACAGTTAATAGTAGAGATACTTAGCCTTAAGCAAATATATACTTAAAATTGGAAACTGAACAAGTTAGCTTATCAAATAGTATTAAAGCTCCCGAAAACTTGGTATCTACTGTATAATGTAAACCATCTTATAGCTTAGCTTTTCTGCCTAAGAATGGGATCAGGTGTGAAATTCCTCCTTCAGTGATGAAAGTTTATGAACACTTTATAGAGATCTATAATCAAACAATACTGTAATCTACATATGATCAGTCAAAAACTAGTGAGAGAATAAGGAATTCTGAATTGTGGTAGCAAATTTTACAGGAGAATGTCAAAATAACTGTCTGTGAGGTGAAGATTTAAAAAAACAGGACACATATCCTAAATAAATACATCTACAATAGAATGGCTGAAGCCATTCAGATAATTTGAATGGGTGGTCAAAGCCCTGAATTTATCTCAGTTGAAATGTAGGACAAGTGAAGTGAACAATTCATGCCTGGCAGTCAAGTAATACCAATTAGTTGAAAGCTTTAAAAAAAAAAAGGAATGGACTACTAAAATACTTCCAAGAAATATGTGGATTGATCAACAGGTACAGAAATGTTTGCATTGAACATTGCTGCTAAAGAAGATGCCACCAAAGACTGGACAGAGTTTTGGGTATTGCTTAATCAGAATATTTTCTCTCTTAATAGGGCTCAGAAGAAGCTTTTGACAACATTGTAGATTATACTATTGCATGATTACAGATGGTTCTAAAGAGTTCACAAAACTTTCACCATATTAAAGGTTGTCAGTCCTTAATAATTGTACAGAATGTTGATTAAAAAAAAAAAACCACCTGCACTCTTCTGCATTATGTCATTGCTCCTTATTTTAAACCCTTTTTTACTTTTACATTGTATGATTTTCTACCTCGTTGTGTGTGTGTATTGAACTTCTCCAGATCATACTTCTGTTCTCCCTTTTTGCCAGCAGCATTTCCTTCAAGTTCAACTCTTTAACTTACTTTCTTTCTGGCAGGTGCCTCAACAATTCCTTCACCACCAGCAGCTCCTGGTCCTCCTCCTAACTTGGATGTGCCAACCCCCCCTCAGCTGCAGCCTGTCAACAGCACAAGCAGGAGCACCTTGCTCAGTTCCATTCAGAATTTCCAGAAAGCAGCTTTGAAAAAAACAGAAACCTGTGACCACAGTACTCCCAGAATCAGCTGAAGTTGTTTACAAATCAGATTGGATATATTTTCTATTTCTGTTCTCAGAACCAGTCTTTTCCTTTAACAATTTGATCTAGCCACTTTTTTGTTTAGAGTCATTTCAAACTTTTCCCTCTGAAGTAATATAATTGAATAACTATGATCAGAGAGTTTTTGTTGAGGGGTGAAAAGATCCCATTTGGAGATTTCTTTTGTGGAATCTTCCTTGGGGCAGATATTATTTCTTCTGATAGAGTGACCATTTATATTCTGAGGCTTGCTTTCCAAATAGATTGAACTATAAACCCTGGCCCATTGGCATTAGCTGTACTATATACCAAGTTACTTCAGCTATGTTGAGAAATATGGCAATGTTGAGATTTTATTTATTCTTTTTGTCCTGCAAAATGCAGGTAATCCATGGATTATTCAACATTTAGAAGTACAGCTCCCAATACAACTCAATTTAGAAAGAACAGAGGGCATTAAATTATGCCATTAGACTTGGGGTTAAATTGGATATCAAGCTATTTATATATGCCGGGTTTCCATTATTTCAAATTTAACCTCAATGTATGATTTATTATTGGGCTGGGTGTTTAAAAAAACCTACATAAGATTAATGTGTTAGTGAAAAGATGTCATTTTTCTGATTTGTTGAAAATCTTAAATTGCACTTTAAGGATTATTAGTAATCCATTTTTAAAGTCAAATATGTGTCAGTGTTTGTTCCTATACAGACAATGTCATTGTGTAGAAGGGTTCATGTAGTCTGAAATATACTCATATTTTTATTAAAAGGTCAATAGAATTTCATTGATGTTGGAAGAAAATAAATCTGCTTAATCTTTCAGTAGTACTGCAAAACATGGTAAAACATAAATGCCTTGAAAATTTGAAAGTCCGTTTGCTGAGCATAGCAACCCTATAACCATTAAGCTAAGATGGGGAAAGATCTTGGTTACAGCTAATGCACCTAAAATGATCTTCAGTTTCGAGCAGTGATGGTGAACCCATCATGTGTGTCAAAGGTGACATGCCGTTTTTTTTGGGTGGCATGCTGGCATTCACCAACATTCAACATCTATTCTTGAAACTACTTCTCATCCTCATACGATTTTTGAAGGCTGCAGATGCCACACAGAAACAGGGTGTTCTCTTGCGCAGCCTCTGAAAATTGCATGAGAATGGATATGCTTTTGTGTGGTTTTAGGCAGCTGCATAGCCATGGAAGAGCATTCTCCAAAATTACTTAAAAATTTAAGGCCCACCCTTGATACTGCCACTGAATGCCATGGTCCAAATTGGCCTAGATTGGGGTGATGGTGGAAGAAGAGAATTGTTTCTCTTTTGTTTGGGGAGATGTGTGTGAGACACGGCAGAAAAGTAGTTAGGCATTTTCCAAATTTTTGACATGCCAGCCCAAAAGGTTCAACATCAGTAGCTTACAGCAGAGGTCCCCAACCTCTGGGCCGTGGCCCACAAGTGGCCATGAGGTGTTTGCAATCAGGTCATTGAAACAGGTGAGCACACACATGCATCCCCACTTATGTGAGCAATGGGTGAGCACATGTACATTCATGCATGCATGCAACAATTGCATGAGCAGCAGGCGCACGTGAATGCTGTTTGCACAAATAGAGTTGTGCTCACATGCAAAACCATCCCCTCTTCTTCCCCCTCCCCTCTCCTAGCTGGTCTGCAAGAAAGAATAGCAGGGGGAATGATTGTGCTCTCTGTGATATAAAGGAAGAAATACAACACCGACACAATTTAGTTATCTTTATTACAAGCTATATAAGTTACAAAATAAGCACAAGCTAATTCTCAATATAATAGGCTGATCATCAGAACAAACCTGACCTTGTAGGCCAAGAGTCTTCAAACTTGGCAAGTTTAAGATTTGTGGACTTCAACTCCCAGAATTCCTGAGCTAACAAGACTGGAGGAGGAAATCTGGGAGTTGAAGTCCCTAAGTCTTAAAGCTGTCAAGCTTGAAGACCCCTGTTGTAGGCAATAATAAGACATTTTACCATATAATGAAAGTTCCTTAATTCATCTCCCTTTGCACTGGCTTCTTGAAACACAGAGATCACATGGTCTGTAACAAACATGGTTTCTATTATTCCTTTTGTAATGCCTTATCCCAATCCACGTGCAATATAAGGTGCAACTCTGGATACAGTGGCTTGCAGTATGCTCCATAAATAATATTTTTTAAAAGATAAATTGCTGAACAGAATTTTCACACAAGATCTAGATATTGAGCGTCTTTTTCACAGCAACTATTATGTCCTTTACTTGTGGCATGCAGTTTTCCTCCAAGATCTTTGCATAAGGCATTGGCACATCGGCACCTGTGACACGAACCACGGGTGCATCCAGATGATTGAAAGCAGGACCTGAAAACAGAAGAATGGGTTGAAATTCATCCTTCAAGTTTAAGCTGGATATTTTCAGCCAGTTGCCTGGTATGTCTAAGAAACTGCTTGTGAAAGTTTATAGAACCAAGAATCTGCACCCTCAAATTTAAACTATCATTTATCTCTGAAAACAAGAGGATAGAAAGAGGTACTGTGGCCACTAGCACAGAGTTCATGGGGGGGAGGGAGGGGGGGAAACTAAAGTCATTTATTTTATTTAGGTTGAAGATATGTCAAATAAGAGTTTGTAAGTTTGAAAGTTCTATTATCCATTTAGATTTTATTTTATCCCTTTATTATTATTTTTATAAATAAGGCAGCAAACATATCTAATATTCCTTCCTCCAATTTTCCCCACAACAACTCCCCTATGAGGTATGAGGGGCTGAGAGTGAGTGATTGGTCCAAAGGCACCCAGACGGTTTTCATACCTAAATGGGACTAGAACTCACAAGTCTCCAGGTCATTGGCCTAAAGTCACCTAGCCAACTTTCAACCTAAGGCCAGTCTAGAACTCAGTCTCCAGGGTTCACCCATATACTCTTTTTAGTATATGGGTGCATATACTTGACCTTCATTGAAAGACTGCTCTTGCAGAATGGATGGCCTTTGCAGTCTAAAGAGAAACTCACTCTAATGAAAGATGAGGGCAACTAAACTTTCATTGGAAGCTTCAAAGAAGAGAGCACCAACGTCCTGATGTTAAGAACCACCATCATAACCATGACTCTTCAAATACCTTCCATAATTCTGGCACAGATTTCAGCTCCCACCCCAAACTGGGGCCAGCCACCTTCTACTGTTACAAAATTATTGGTCTTCATGATGCTAGTTTCAATGGTTTCAATATCCAACGGCCGAATACTACGAAGGTTTATAACCTATGAGAAAGATTTAAGAAATTGACCAGTTGTCAGTTCCATTATAGTGTGGAAAATAAATTAAGCTCATAACTTTTTCTCAGTAAATAGAGAAAATTCACAGAATGGCACAGTTCCACACTTGTGTACCACTAAGATACCTTTTTTTTTTTTACTTTGGAAAATCTTGGAAATTATTTAGCCATGGTAGATAACTGTTCTCCGTTTAAGTATCTATCTTGACTAGTTGTTAATATGTTACCTACAAATATGTGAATGATGGGAGATTTTCATCAAAGCTGGTTTCTAAGGCTGCTGCTGTTGCTTGGGGAAGTAGGAACCAGCAGAACTCTTTAACACAATTGAAAAGTAGGAAACAAGTTTTGAAGTTATATTTTTTATGAATTGTATCCCAACAAAATTTGTACCTCACATTCCACTCCATCTTTGGCAAGGATAGCAGCTGCTTCGAGACAATGGCCAACAGATCTTGAGTGAGCCGCTAAGGTTATATGGGTTCCTGAAACACAAAATTGGTGACTGAGAGTTGTAATGTGGGCAGAGATGTATTCTAAATTCAATTTTTTAAAAGAAGGATTATCCAATAGAGTCACCATCATGTCACCTTTTAAAACCTTGAAGTTGAACTTATCTCAAAAATGTATAATGTTTTACTGTTAAAAACATACTAATATTGTCAAAACACTGATAGGAACAGTATGAGTGTTGTAATTACAAGGTAGTCTTAAGGTTACAACAGCAATTGGGACCAGGATGGCTTAGCAATGGCAATCCTAGTAGCCACCTTAACCAGAGCACTTTGAACCATTAAGTGAGGACTTTACCTGACTATGATAGAGGAAGCCACGGGAATGGCAAATGGGCTGGTGGTTGTAAGCTACGGGCAGGTGGCTAGGCACTTTGAGTGGATGCTACAGCATGTAGGTAGGTTAAAAAAAAAGCAGCAAGAGCAACCTGCAACCTGCTGGTTTCCCCATTGACTTTGCTTATGAGAAGCTGGCAGTAAAGATTGCAAATGGTGATCACATGACTGCAGGGATGCTGTAACATTTTGAGGATTAGTCATAAATCCCTTTCAGCACCACTGTAACGCTGAATGGTTGCTGAATGAACGGTTGTAACCTGAAGGAACTGTCTACAGGAACTGTCAAACATAGCAGTTGAAATTCTCCTAACTCAGCAAATTAGAGGAATTTCTGTATGTGTGAATATTTTAGAACCATCTAGAAATGAAAAGGGAAAAATCAATTTGAAAAAGATCAATGAATGTTTATGTATACTTCTATCACCAAAGTAAAAAAAAGTAGATGATGGATCAATGGGAAGCATACTTAACAATATAGGAGTGTATACATTGGACAAAGCTAGCCAACATAATCATGCACCCTCAAAAGCTACCTCTCAAAAAATTAAAATCAATGAATGCCCAAGGTTTTGGATTGTTTCCATTCTCATTGAATTTGTAAACATACTTCTACACGATGAGTAATGTTATCTTTTAAGACTTGAAATAATGGGTGACCATTAGGGGTAGGATGAATTCTGGAAGCTTGCAAATTCAGTTCGTTCTATTCTTCGCCCAGGCCTTTAAAGCCCCCCTTTTCTTCTTCTCTGTTTCTATCTGACTTTAGTAATTCTGCCATCTATCTTCTTTTTGCTTTGGGAGCCAGGCCGTATATAAATTCAATAAGTTTGATGATGAAAGGAAGCTACTTAAAAAAAAAAAGAAAGAGAAGGAAAACCTGGCTGATTTTAAAAACTACTTCAGAATCTCTCTTTAAAAATAATACTTGCAGAATAAAGCAAATTGTTTAAACACTCTATAGAGCAGGGGGAACCCAATTGAGGGACACATCAGGGTAGTGTTTGACCTGGGGGGGGGGCTGGGNCTGGGGGGGGGGGCTGGGGAGTGGCCAGCTTGATGTCACTCATCAAGGCTCCATTTTCGGCCATGACGGTCTCCTGCAGCTCTCTGCTAGCAAAAACAGCACGGATGGGCTTCACATAGCCTCCCCAAGCTCCATTTTTGCTGGCAGAGGCACTGTAGGCCGGTCCTTTGCTGATTCCAGGCTGGGCTGGGGGGCCAGATCTAAGCATCCCATGGGCCGGATCCGCCCCACGGGCCTTGAGTTTGACACCCTGGCCTTGAGTTTGGCACCCCTGCTCTAGAGCACCCAGAGAACTTGGGAAGGCTAAATGCAAATAGTATGCTTGCTTACCTTGCTTTTCTATCTTGGCCTTTCCAATAGGAACGATAAAATCTTTTGAAAGTACTTCCTCTGACAATTCAAAGGACACACCATACATTAACTCATTTTCCAACATGACAACTATGAGGAATAAAAAAGGACTGCACGTTAATCACAGTCAAATTCTTGTGCTCATCACAGAGTACTTTTACAATGAAACACTCTTAAAACACAATAGAGCCTGCACTTTACAAGCTTGATACCTTGGAGTGAAACCTAAAATACAAAGAAATACCTGATGAAACCAAAGTGCCAAGAGTTCATGTTAGTTCCAAAAGTCAAATTTCTGCAGCTTGTGTGCATTCATGCAAAACAAAATTCTTAGGATACTTTTAATATCGAAAATAAGAAATAGTCAAATGGGAATCAGAGTGTATTAGAAGCTCCCATGTTAAATATTTCAAGCCTAAAATAATTGATCTGTGCCTCTCTACCATGAAACACCTCCTTACATTTTATATCAAGTGGAACTTGGTAATTTAATTCAAATTAGATTTTTAGTTTTTATTTTAAAATAGCCAAGTAAACATTGTTAGTTTTTCAATTAAATCTATGCAAATAATGAATTAATTATGCATAGCATATGCAAAAGATTTTTTAAGGTTATTAATCCTTCAGGAGAACAGAATACTCCTGAAATTTTCAGACAATGTTCGCTAAAATCCAAAATCAAAGGATTAATAGCAACTTTCCTGAAATGGTTCCTTTAATAAGGGTATATTCTGTGGGGATTTTCCTGATATTTCATCCCTATACCCATAAAAGTTTGCCTTTGAAAACCATTAGGTCTCTTCCAACCATTCTCCAATCTTCAAAATTCTAATTGTATAATAAGAAAAAATGCACTAATTGGGCAGTACAGTAGCTTAGGTCCACACAATTATAAACCACCTGGATTTGAAAACTTTCACAAAAGCATGACAGCCCAAGACAAACTTCCTGAATCTGGAAAATGGTTATAAGATGTTGAGATTTCTAATACACAGGTGGAAGCTTTCAAATAAAAACCCATCAATTCATACAGACAGTCCTTTTGTAGAGAATGACTTGCTGAATGATGAAAAAATAACTTTGCAACCAATCCTCGCAGGTCTGTAAAGCAAAGGAAAGCTAAGTAAGATTGACAGCACAGTTGCGGTTTCCCTTAGTCAAGTTTCTGGTCCCAATTGTGGTTGCTAAACAGGGACTGTACAGGTGAAACTCAAAAAATTATAATATCGTACAAAAGTTCATTTATTTAAGTAATGCAACTTAAAAGGTGAAACAAGATAGTTAAGGGCCATGATGGTTCATAATAATGCCGTATGATATGGCTTATCAGCTATGAAAACCCCAAAATCCACAATCTCAGAAAATTGAAATATGTGAAAAGGTATCATTATTCTGGGCACAAGTGTCCCACTACTACAGCTATTAGCCATAAACACCTGCAAAGGTTCCTGGCCTTTCAATGGTCTTCCAGTCCTGGTTCAGTTAGAGAATCACATCAATGGAAGAGATGCTGACCTGACAGTTGGGCAGAAAACCATCATTGACACCTCCAATAGAGGGAAAAGCCTCAAAAGGATAATTGCCAAAAGAACTTGGAGGCTTCCCAAAGTGCTGCTATTAAAGCACAATTGAATAGAACAGTTTGTGGAAGATAAAAGCGGTGGAGAAAAGGTGCACAAGCAGCAGAAGATGACCACCACTTGGAGAGGATGTTCAGGAAAAGTCCATCAAAAAATGTTGGACTTCACATGGTGGACCGAGGTGGATCAGTTCAATCAGAGCCACCACACACAGACGGATCTGGACATGGCTTCAAATGTCATTATTCCTCTTGTCAAGCACTACCTGAACAACCAAACAAACATCAGAAGCGTCTTCTCTGGGCTAAAGAAACACAGACCTTGGTCTGTTGCTCAGTGGTCCCCAAAGGTTTTCCTCTTTTTTTTTTTGATGAGAGCACTTTTGCATCTCATTTGGAACCAGAGTCTGGAGAAATGGAGAGGCACAATTGCAGATGCTTGAAGTCCAGTGTTGAAGTTCCACAGTCTGTGTGAGTGTTGGGAGCGCATGTCATCTGCTGTGTTGGTCCACTGTGTGCTTCATTAGTCCAGGCTATGCAGGCTGTTCTACCAGGAGATTTGAGATTTCATGCTTCTTCACAGACGAGCTTTTATGGGGGATGCTGACTTCATTTTCCAGCAGGAGTTGGCACCTGCCACATTGTCAAAAGCACCAAACCTGGTTCGATGACTGTGGATTACTGTGCTTTGATTGGCCAAGCGGTAACTTGGCCTGACTGAACCCCATAGAAAATCTTTGGGGCATTGCCAGAGAGGAAAAGATGGAGAGACATGGACGGCCGAACAATGCAGAAAGCTGAAGGCCGTCACTGAAGCATCCTGCGTTCTTCCATATACCTCAGCGTGCCAAGGGTGATAGCTTTCATGCCCCACTGCACTGAGGCAGTAATTGCTGCAAAAACGGTGCCCAAACAAAGTACTGAGTCATATGCATGCTTATATTTTCAGAGCGTCCGATACTGTTTCTCAGTACAATCCATTGTTTTATTGATTGATGTAATATTCTAATTTTCTGAGATATGTGGATTTGGGGTTTTCATGAGCATGTAAGCCATAATCATCGCAATTATGACACATCATGGCTTGAACTATCTTGTTTGATGTAATGAGTTCCTCTCATATATAATTTACTTTAAGTTGATAACTGAATATATTAATTTCACCTTTTAAGTTGCATTACTGAAATAAATGAACTTTTGCACAATATTCTAATTTTTTGAGTTTTACCTGTATTTTAGATTTCATAACAAAGTACAGAAAATGTTTGATGCAGATAAACTATAAGAAGGCAATATATTCATATTACATAGCAGTTTTTGGGATTTGTTTACCTGGGTTATCATCCCTGATTGATGCTTTAAGGAGACCTTTTGCATCCTCAGCACTCCAGGGGCTAACTACTTTCAGTCCAGGGCAATGCCCATACCAGGCTGCAAAACACTGTGAATGCTGGGCTCCTACTCCTGCTGAGGCACCATTGGGACCCCTGAAGACAACAGGGACGGATACCAACCCAGAAGACATATAGTAGGTTTTAGCAGCTGAGTTTATAATCTGATCAATAGCTTGCATGGAGAAATTGAAGGTCATGAATTCACAAACGGGTCGCAAGCCGGCCTGGTAAAACAAACCAACTGGATTAATATTGAGATACAAATTCACAGTTTATTCTGGCTTAACCCTTTTTTCATATATTCCTCTATTCATTTCCTATATCTAACTGGAACTGCCAGCCCTTCAAATACAGAAGTGTCATGCTTATTCTTTTTGAAGAACAGTTTCTTGAGAAATCTTGTTTCTTTTAATGAATCTGGTGGGTATGTAAACAAAAACTAAGATGTCCTTTAAAGCTACTTAAAATACTTTCCTTTATAACATATGGGAGCTACATACCATGGCAGCACCAACAGCAATTCCAGTAAATCCCATCTAGGAAAGGAAAACAAGCAAATTAAGGAATCCACAAACACAAACTATCACTTTATGAAATAAGATTTACAGATTTACAGAAGTTAGATCAATGAACTAATTTCCAAGCCAATTTGTTTAAAGCCAAGGATTAAAATAAAAAGATTAAAAATATTTTCTGAATTCCTACCTCTGATATAGGAGTATCTATTATCCTTTTATCTCCATATTTCTTCCAAAGTCCTCTGCTAATCTGTAGATTTGGAAAAGGAAGTCAAATTGCTGCAAATAATATCCTTTTAAATAATTATACCAATAATTAAAATGCCTTGGTAGGTGTCTCACCTTGTATGCACCATCATACTGCGCGACTTCCTCTCCGAGCAAGAAAACTTTCTCATCCCTCTCTATTTCCTCATCTAAGGCCTGGTTTAAAGCATCACGGACAGAAACCTGTGATGATAAGATATCTAAGTCAAAATCCAGAAACCGTTGCTTCTAGTAGCTACTGTCCCAAGAGAGGAAGGAAAACTGCAATGTTTTAACTGGAATTTGGGTGAAAATTTCAATAGTTGAGAGTAAGTGGTTTACACCAATCTGACATGAAAAAGTCATGGTGGCACAACAGAATGCAGTGCTGCAGGCTACTTCTGCTGACTGCCTGCAATTTGGCAGTTCAAATCTCACCAGGCTCAAGGTTGACTCAGCCTTCCATCCTTCCGAAGTTGGTAAAATGAAGACCCAGATTGTTGGGGGCAATAGGCTGATTCTGTAAAACCACTTAGAGAGGATTGTAAAGTACTGTGAAGCGGTATATAAGTCTAAGTGCGATTGCTATTGGTATCCTACCAAAGCATTAGAAAGAACAGGCTATCCTCCACCTTGGAGAAGAATGTGCTGAACAGGTGAAGGGTATCTGTCTCAGTTCTGTACAGGGAAAAAGATGTGATTATTGTAGAACTTTCTGAATTATTCTGCACCACAGTTAGTCCTTGTAAATTATGTTGGTCATTAAGCAAGTCACCACATGATTGCCCGATTTTACTACCATAAAATTGCAGTTGTTAATCAAACTCATTTTACTCAATGGGCGTTTTTGCCAGAAACTGGAAGCAAATGCCAGAAACTGGCAAAAATCGCAGAAAACCAGTCACATGATCACAGAATATTGCAAATGGTTGTATAGGCAAGCCAGTTGCCAAGCACCCAAAACGTGATCACATGTACACAGGGGGAGCGATGTGTGCAGCAATCGGAACTCTGGAACTGGGTTAATAAGTAGCTTTGAAGAGGTCGGTCATAATCTTAAAGCAAGGGCTATCTGTATTTTTAATGTATGTTAACATTCTTTTGTGCATTTTCATGTTAAATCCTGATTGCTATTATTGATTCAATAAATTGCAGCTCTTTGGATTTATACGTAAAACTTAGGTAAAAATAATGGTTTACAAATCACAATCTGGATTCAAAAATGTGCTAAATTAAGACTAAGCAAATCACATTTCGAGACAGCATGATCATTAATAATTTTCTCCTGGACATTAATAGCATCTATTCTCTGAATAGTTAAGACCACTCAAAATACACTGTAGAACACGAGTGTCAAACTCGCGGCATCAGCGCCGTCAAATGATGTTTCACAACATTTTTCCCTTCGCAGAGCTGGGATGGGCGTGGCCTGCATATGACGCATCCTACCCGTGGGCCACCAGTTTGACAACCCTGCTCTAGAACGTTCTTCAAGCTTTTTACCCAGGAGAAACCCTTAAATATTTGTTTAGGCCTTTGCAAAAAAATGTAAAAACTTTGCAATACAATTCACTTCTAACGTATACAATTTTTACAACGCACCTTTTACAATTTTTACCATAACAGCAAAATGGCAAGCCAGCAGCTGGGGCTCAGTGTGTAAAAATTTCCACTTCTATAAGCACTAAAACTACGTGGTATGCAAAGTTTAAAACTTGTGTTTATTTTTTAATCACAACCTCAGAATACACATTATACTGCGGTGAAACTAGTACTTCTCCCATGTTAATGTTTAGTGGTGGTCCTATAAATAGGACACCAGTAATACCATGCCTTTAATTTACAACTGCTCAGCTGCTCCACAAATAATCAGTGGTGTCAAAAATCTGAAAAATCCAGAAGGATCATTATGTTAGCATTCCTTACCAAGGCTATTTCCATGCAACTTCTAGGTTTAAAGATAGATTGAATGGATATAAATATGGTAATAGGTTCCTTCCTAGCACATTTACAATTGGATAGTCACCTCTCACTAAACTATCATGTTGCAGAAAATATGAGGGGTCTTTGGTGTTCTCTGAGCTTGTTTTCTTGCAGACATTTTATTACCCAAACTATGTAATATCATTAGTGCTAGTAAGGAGTGCAGCTCGCTGTCAGTTTATTTTCTACTGGCTTGTCTGTCAGTATTGGTAGGGATGGTCTAAGAGATTATTTAATTGGGCTGTTTGCTGTTGACTTCTTTGGCAGTTTCTTTAACAAACTAAAGTTCTTCAAAACATCCTAAGCAGATAAAAAGACCCAACAACCCCAGAAGAAAAAACAGAGTCATCTTCAACATACAAGGTAAGAAATGTAATAACCACTATGTAGGACAAACAGGCAGAAGCAGTCAGAAGACATGATGAACATTCTTTAATTACACAACATATAGACAAATTTAACCATAGTTTCAATTGGGAAACTGTGGCTATCCTAAACCAAGCCAAGTCCAAAAATGCTAGGGAATTTCTAGAAGCCTGGCACTCTAACAATTCAGCCATCACTAGACACATAGACAGTAACAACATCTATAGAAAATGAAAAGAGACTATTATCCTACCCAAAAAGGAACAAAAAGACCCAAGCATATCTCTACCAGCAATCAGTACCCAGATCAGCACAGATTAAATTCAAAGTTAATATCAGATCATCAATCTAGTATGCAATCCCCCAATCAAACTGCCAAAGCCAACAGCAAACAATCCAACCAAAGAGTCTCTAAGGCAGCTCCCACCAACACTGAAAGGTAAGCCACTAGAATATAAACTAACAGCAAATGGCACTCCTTGCTAGCGCTGTTGTTACCTAGTTTGGGTAATGAAATGTTTGCAAGAAAACAAGCAAGCTCAGAGAACACCAAAGACCCCTCATGTTAACCCCAACTGCAAATATTTTCCTTTATTAGTATAGAAAATATTTCTAATGGAATACCAGCTGATCAAAATCTCAGACAAGTAATACCATTACTTCCTCTATTTTGATGGCTGTAACTCCTTCACCTAGAGGAACTAGCCACATAACTCGCTCCTTTCTGAAGGCATTGATAAATGTTTAGAGACTAGGAAGTTCATGGTCACATCTCTGGCCTGCTAAAACTGAAATAGGTCCCATAAACTTTTGTGAATTATTGTAGCATCTCTATCTGTATTTGCACATCTTGCAATGTCACCAACCTTTTTTGTCAATGAATATTCGAACAAGATGCATAAATTGCTTTTATTTCTATTCACTTATAATCATTTTTTCCAGTCAAGCACAACTACATACCTCTTTTCCATATTAATTGCCATGTCCGCTTTCCTTGTAGTATCACACAATCTAAACTTTGCTGCAAATTATTCAGGTTTTTGACCATTAACATGACTGTCTGCACACAAAAGTACATATGCTTTCACACACACCCAAATATAACTGGGGTACGTACAATAAACAACTTTTTTCAATTCCTGTTTGGTACACTTGTTTAAAACTGTTATTTTAATTACCATATAATCTTTCTAAACTAAATGGTTAGATTGGTTGTACAGGTAGTCCTTGGTTAATAATGGCAACTGGGATTGGAATTTAGAGGCTGAAGCCAAACACCCAGGTTCCCTTCCCATCATTTTAGGATATTTCAATCAAGCAAATTTAAGGAATAGAGCCTCACCACAATATTCCAGCATGTAAATTGTCCCACCAGAGGAAAATAAGTTTAGACCACTGCTACACAACAGTAAAAGATGCTATAGGTCTTTACCACGCTCAGTTGTGGGAAAACTCTGCATGATTCACCTTGTACCTGCCTACAGACAAAGACTTAAAACCATTAAACCAAACATTAGAATCAGTAAAGACTTTGTAGGATGAGGCAAGCTGAAACTCCAGGCCTGGCTTGATTGCACTGATTGGAATGTTTATTTGAAGATGCCATCTGCAGACCTAGATGAGCTCACAGTACTGTAAACATATATGTTATCTTCCTGCGAAGACTTAAGTGTGTATCAACAGGATGGACCTAGCAAATATAATAGTAACAATAAACCTTGGTTCACAGGCTAAACTTAGCAGTGTAGTATTAACCAAAGAGTAGCCTACACAGAACAAGGTGACAGTATAAGCTATACTGTACCAGCCTACGCAAACATGAATAAGAGAGATCAGAGCAGCAACAAGTAAGCTTTTATGCAAGAAAAATTAACAACCAATCATTTCAACAAATGATCCAGCAATCATGTAGAACTTAAAAACATCACTGGACTTCGCAAACCTCTTCCAGAGAAGGAAATCAACACTAGGCAATGACCTGAAATGTGTTATACTGCAGGTTTGAAAAAAAATTACTAGCCACTCTATCTCCAACACCCACATCTCAACACACAGTAACAGCCAAGCCTACCTACAACTGGCCATCCTTTGGGGCTCGAAACCTCTGCGTGATCACAGAAAAAAGAAGTGCAAGATCTATTACACAGACAGAAAGCCAGGAAAAAGCCAGGCGCAGACAAGACTAACTCCTTCTGGCTCAAAGTCTGCTGGACAATTGGTCCCCATCTCACACTGACATCTTCAATCGATCACTAAGAGATGTGCTAAGTTCCCTTCTGTTCAAATGTTTTAACCCATCATCCACAGTGCAAAAAGAAGCCTACCATCCAAGGAACTGACATGAGTACAGACCATTGCTCTGTATCTGTAGTTTATGAAAATCTTGAAAGGCTTGTGCCTCTCCACCTGACAAACCATCATGGATCCGCTGTTAGATCCATGCACGTTTGCAATTACCGAGCAAATAGATCGACAGATGACTGTTGAAACATGGTCTTGCATTACATCCTACAACACCTTGAATCGCCAATACTATAGCAAGGGTCCTTTGTAGACTTCAGTTCAGCATTCATATACATATTCAGACATCTTCTAAGTAAATTAACGAAAACTAAGCAAGTACCCTGAACCACTTGTAATAGATCATACGCTCTAACAGAACAGGAAGCAGCAGGTGAAGCAGGCAGAATCACATTCGGATACCTGTACAATCACACACGCCCTCCCAAGGCTGTGTGCTACCTCCACTTCTCTTCTCCCTAAATACCAATGACTGCATCACAAACGATCCATCTGTTAAAATACTGAAGTTTGGTGATGACACAGCAGTGATTGGTCTCATTCGAAGACAACGATGAATCGTGCATACAGACAGGAGGTTATAACAACTTGCCTCGTGGTATAACCAGAACAATCTGGAACTGAACACAGCTCAAAACCGTAAAAAGGTGGTAGACTTTAGAAGAAACCCTCCTATTCTCCATCTCTTACAAATACTAGACAACACAGTCTCAATAGTAGAGACCTTCAAATTTCTTAGGTTGTACGATATCACATGACCTAAAATGGACCCTAACATCAAAAAATCATCAAAAAAGCACACAAAGATGTTCTTTCTGCGCCAAACTCAGAAAGCTCAAACTGCCCAAGAGCTGCTGATCCAGTTCCACAGAGAATTACTGAGTCCATCATCCTGCACCTCAATAACTGTCTGGTTTGGTTCTGCAACCCAACAGGCCAGACATAGACTTCAGAGGGTAATTAGGACTGCAGAAAAAACAATTAACTATCAACCTGCCTAAATTGAGGACCTGTATACTGCACGAGTCAAAAAGAGGGCTGTGAAAATATTTACAGACCCCTCACATCCCAGACATAGCATCCCAGACATAAACTGTTTCAACTCCTACCCTCAAAACGCTGCTATAGAGCACTGCACACCAGAACTAGACACAAGAACAGTTTTTTCCCGAAAGTCATCACTCTGCTAAACAAATAATTTCCTCAACACTGTTCAACTATTTACAAAGTGTATATTACTATTACTGTTAATCTTCTCATCACTCCTTATCACCCATCCCCTCCCACTTGTGATTATGGGCTGTAACTTTGTTTGTATCCTTATGATTTATATTGACTGTTTCCTCGTATGATTTGATTGATTGTACCCTATGACTATCATTAAGTGTTGTACATTATGATTCTTGATTCTTAATGGATGTACCTTTTCTTTAGGTATCCTGACAGTATTTACACCAAGACAAACTCCTTGTGTGTCCAATTACACTTGGCCAATAAAGTATTCTATTTTATTCTATTCTAATTCTGTCAATAAGCAACATAGTACATCACAGGACCACACCATTTAGCAGTGGAAATTTCAGTCCCAACTGCTGTTGTTAAGTGAATCCTATTGTAAAGTGATGTCACATGGCCACTATTTGCAACTTCCTGCCATCTCCCTCATTGCTTATAGAAAGCCAGCCACAAAAATTGCAAATGGTGTTCAATGAAATGGAATGTATCATATATGTGGGTATATGTATAATTTCGTATTCATTTAGTGATGATTATGTAATGTATATTGGAGGTGACCCTTTGAGAATATGCAACAAAATTTTATTTTAATTCATGCCGATTAATGTACATTTAAAGTGAAAATAAAGTTACTCCTTTCTACTTCTATGACATGGTCACAGAAGTAGAAAGGAGTAACTTAATTTTTCACTTTGAATGTACATTAACTCAAGCCAAACAACAAGCAACAGCCACAATTGCAAGTATGTCCAATCAATGCCGGTAAACAGCTACAGGGGCAGTCACTAAGTGGTTGTTAACCAAGAACTACCTATATGAGCAATTTGGGTGCCAATACCCATTCCTTAACATTGCATTCTATTAATTATATTATTTCTAAGATGGAGGGTTAAGATTCATGTTAACCTTTTTAGTGGCAGTGTGCAATTCAGCTGATTTTGGGTGAACATTTTTTAACAAATTACTCAGTTATTATCTCACTTCTCCCAGAACGTTTCCAATATTCCAACCCAACAAAATAGGTGTTATTAGGTGCTAGATTTAAACTGGAGAAATATAGGATGCTAAACCTTGTCTGAAAAAATTAAACTCAGCAAATGCTCCCATTCGCATCTGCTCTCCCCTTTAGGTCGACCAAGTAAAGCCCAATTAGATCGCCTCCATCCAGACAAACATCTTTTCGGCTCTCCCTTAATTTGCGCAGAAATTGACCTTTGCTTCCGCGGGTTTTAAAGGTGCTTTAATCTTTCCTTAGCAATTCGCTCGACCTCCCGTACCTGAACAGCAGCAGGCCCAGACGACCGGAAGCCTCGCTGTGGAGGTGCCGACAAACGACCGGCTTCCAGCCGCCACACACACCGGACAAAACCTCGGAGTGGACCCGCCGCCATCTTGAACCTGCCCTCCAGGCGGCGCGCAGCTGTTACGTAATCTTGCGCCGGCCGCCCAGCCCGCTTTCGCTCTCCACAGTTGCCCAGTAACTCGGCGAAAGATTCTCGCGACGTTTAAACGAGAACTGCCCCGGTAGCTGTTCGTGAATCCTTTTTTTTGCCCCGCTTCCGCCCTCAGTTGGGAATGCTGATAACGAGGCGGTCGTAGGAAAGTTGGCTTGATGAGAGAGAGAGAGAGAGAGAGAGAGAGAGAAAAGTGTTATTAAACCTATCTCGGTTGGGCAACACAGAAAAGAGCCCAAATTTTCAGCCAGACAACGAAAAAAAAGCGTAACACCTTTCCCCCTAATGGAATCAGTTGATATTTCCAATTCGGAGCCCCTAGTCTGTTTCAAAATCCCCCTATGACCCAATTCCAGGACAGCTTTTATGTATTTGAATAGATTTTAGACAGAAAAAGCTTCACAGTAAATAAAGAAGAGGTGGGGTGGGAGACGGTGGAAAAAGCTGTAAACAACTGTAAACTAAAAAAAAAGTAAAACACTTATTTGAGGATTTGCATACCTTTCCTTATTCCAAAATAATAAATAAGGCCATAAGAATATGTATATAGGACATAAAGCTTTAGAATGGAAGCCCATCTGACTGAGTACACATCACAATTCATCTGGATATTTTGTTTTTCCCCCTGAAAAAGACATTTTATTTACAGTTGCTTTGCAAAAAAAAGAGAAAGAATAGAATGGACACTTGCTAATCATACTTTGGAAACGAAGCTCATTCTTTGTTGCAAGTTCTGTTACAAGTATATCAAAATGCATTATATGCAGGGTAAAGGCAGCCTGGAATTAATACAAAAACCGTCTTTCAGTTCCAACTGAATTGATTAAACACAGCTACCTTGGTCTTGTAGTATTCACTAAAAATAAACGATCTACTCTTTCAATCAGATTTCAGTCAAATATCTCCCTGGAAATAGAACACATTAATTCCTTTGTATTTTCATTCTTGCTGGCTTGCTTTTTGTATACGGAAAGGACAAGTTTTTTTCCAGTTGTCAGCTATAGCTACAATTTTTTGCATGTTAAAAGAAATCCCACAGCCACTCCATATGCAAAGCATGTTTCTGTAACATTTACACCATCTAACTCATATTCTGTGGTTCTTTTCAAATAAATCATTCGTTGCTCTTCAGCTAGATTCTTTGCAGCTTTCTCTTTCTTTGCATATAAAACAGTATCTGTCTTTGATTTTTGAAATAATTAGTTTCTCATATGCAGGGTTTTTTTTCTAACCCACAACATCTTTCTTGTTATTGCACCAAGCAGTTTTTTTTAAATTATTATTATTCTTGTTAGTCTAATTCCACACAATTCTGCAACACTAGGCAACATAATTATTCAATCTGTTCTAAGCAGCCTATACACTTTCTTTATGGCAACGTTGCAGTTGTAAGTCATTTTGTATCTAATAATGCATAAATCTAAGAAGGCCATTCAAAGGAAAATTAATTGGTGGTATATGCATTAATACCAAAGAGGAGCTGGTGGAAAAATCACACACCACACACATTTAGCATCTAAGGGGTAATGGCACCACAAAATTTGAGAATCTCTTTTCACATAGACTCATACTTTTTTTATTCAGTGTATTTTCACTTTGGTTTCTGTTAGTTTTTATTCCATGTCAGTTTATTGCCAAAGTCTATTTTTATGCTATCCAAAATTTCCTATTTCCATATCCAGAATCTCTTATTTTAATGCATTTTTATTAATTTTTCATCAAATTATGCTTTTAGGTTCATTTTTACGCATACATATTAAGAGACTTATTTTAAAAAAACATATGACAGAAATATATATATTTTTCTAATCAAATTCTCATTGATCATCATGTTCATTCATATTTTCCATGCAGCATATTTATTCAAAATATTGCATTATTTTCCCAAAACTCATTTCAGGTTCTTCTATTATCATTTATTGAAGCATTATAATCTATTATGATCAAAATATGGATCTTTTCCTACTGTCATATAGTCATAAAAATCTAGATTATAGCAAGTTAATTTTTCTCGCAACATTTTAGCACTTTCATTCACAATTAAATTGACTTCATTTCCCTGCACAACCCAATCCTTCAATATTGTACCACTTGTGTTCATAAACTTATTGCAATTTTTTAGTTTCACAGACCTGCCTTTCTTTCCTTCCTTCTTTTGCTCTCCCTCCTGCCCTTTCATTTTTCATTTCTTATTCATAAATCTCATCCTCTATTCTTCTTACATTCTCACAAAATGGGTTCATTGATATTGACATCTGCTGCCCATTGCAAGTTTAGTCAATCAGAATTTTCACATACCACTTTTTAAAACTAGATAGCAAAATCCTGATGAACATACTAGCCTTAGTTATATCAGTACCTTTCTGGAAATAGGATAGTGCCAGTTTTGTTTTATTTTGACCAGAATAAACCAAAGTGTGCTTTTGCTATTCCCCAGAAACCAGTATCTCTATTCTAGGGATTCCTTGCAAGCTAACAGATTACTGCCATTTCCACCAACTAAAAGGTTGGATATTTCAGCAAGAGAACATTCTGAAACATACCTTCATATCACTTAGAACTGGGGCCTCCAACCTTGACAACTAAGACTTGTGACTTCAACTCCTAGCCAGTTTTGCTGGCTGAGGAACTCTGGGAGTTGAAGTCCACAAGTCTTAAAGTTGCCAAGATTGGAGACCCATGATTTAAAAGATGCTTTCACAAAAGAAAGGTCATAGTGCATGCCAGAAGAGAACTATTAAAATTCCGTAATGAACAATGGAAAAATAAAACAAAGCAAGCATGCTTTTGGTTGGGTGTAGGAAACATCTGGAAACTATTATTTCTGCCAAAGAGATGTTAGGAACTACTGACAGATTATTCAAACTTCTGCACTTGCCATATTGACTGTTTTCTTATTCTGAATCTGTCAACAGCTGCACATGAATAATTAAGTACATGTTCAGATTTGCAGAAAGATGTTTATCCTTGTAGAGGTTGTGATAGATTCTATTCATTTAGGGATTCATGAAAACATGGAATGTGACCTATGGCATGTAACATTTGCATGCAACTGCACGCAGTCAGGATTCAGTTAATTCCCAACCATTTAGACCAGCAAATCACACTAAATTGGTTGGTTGGTTGATTTGGCTTATTACTTTCTTTGTTTCTGAATTACACAGAAAACATATGGGGGCAAATTATTCCCTTTGGAAACATATTTTTGCGAAAAATACAGGCTTATAGTCATTCATTTAGTTTTTGAAGTTACCATGGTGCTGAAAAAAAGTGACTTACAATTAATCTTTGCATTTACAATCATCACATCATTCCCACAATCACCCGATCCAAATTCTGGCTCTTGGCAACTATTTATGATGCTTGCAGCATCACAAGATCATTGATTGCCATTTCCAACTTCCCAGCTGGCATTCAACAAGCAAAGTCCATGGGGGAAGCCAGATTAGTTTACCATCTGCATAATTCACTTAACAATTACAAGGATTTGCTTTACAACTATGGCAAAAAAGGCATAAAATCGGGCATCACTCACTTAACCTTGCTTGACAATGGAAACTCGGGTCCCCATTGTAAGTTGAGAACTGTCTGGCAGGGCTACCATCAGCCTTCCTAAGAATTCAGGAATTCATCAGCTAGCCTTTCTGTCATCCGTGGCTCTGAAGTAAACAGAAAATTCATCCAGAGAAACTAAGGCTTTTATGACTTTCAATATATTGATTCTTGTATTTGGCTTTCCTTAGTTTTCACCTCTTGTAGATTATAACCCTGAGAGGGTATGTTTAAGACTCCTTCTGGCTGGTGGAGTCTATAAATTGGTTATAAATAATGATACAACATATGGTGTTGATAAAGAATCTTTCTGTTGGGTATATAGGTGAAAACTATACAGACCGGAATGGCCCATTTTCTGCCAACCATTCAACTCTCAGCCCAACCTACTTCTTAGGGCTAGAAAATTCTGAGAAATTTTCTTGGAGTAACTTTTCATTAAAAAAAAAAGGCCACCC
This sequence comes from Laticauda laticaudata, assembly GCA_004320025.1. Classification (NCBI taxonomy): domain Eukaryota; kingdom Metazoa; phylum Chordata; class Lepidosauria; order Squamata; family Elapidae; genus Laticauda; species Laticauda laticaudata. Next base: position 24,964 of record BHFT01030249.1, on the reverse strand, counting down.
CTGACCCTGAGAATTCTTGTTTATTTTACTTCCAGTGTGTTTTTTTTAAAAGCTCCCCACAAAGATTGGCATACACATTTCCATAGTACAAAATACCAGGTACCCTAAAAAGGGATGCCCAAGTGGTAATAGGTAATGTAATTAATGAAGGAATAAACTACTGAAGAAGCAAATGCCTGCTGCAGAGGAACAACGGGAGAAGAGTGGTATCTCCCCACTTCCTAATTAAGAATGGTCAATCCTTGACTTACAACAGTTTATTTCGTGGCCATTCAAAGTTACATCATTGAACAAAGTGGTTTTTTGTCCATTTTCATACTTACGACCATTATAGCAACCCCACGGTCATATGATCAAAATTCAGATGCTTGGCAACTGACTCATATTTATGATAGTTGTAATGTCCTGGGCTCATCTAAGTACCTTTTTCAACTTTCTGATGAGCAAGTCAAACTTAACGAACAACCGTGTTACTAATTTAACAAGTAAAGTGATTCACTTATCAACTGTGGCTAGAAGTACCTTAAAAATGGGTCAAAACTCACTTAATAAATGTCTAATTTAGCAACAGAAATTTTGACCTCATTTGTGATTGTAAGTTCAGGAGAACCTGTATTCACGAGGCCGTTACAAGAAATAATGTGCTACACTAAATTGTGTCTCATATATATGGAGTTATATGTGCACACATGTAAATTTCCTGAATAATCATAGTGTTGTTCAAGTGTACATCCTAAGTGTATGAAAGAACCAAGAATAAAGCATCCTGAGAAACAAAAATTGACCCAAGACTCAATATATCAGTAAGAACTCTTTTTCTTCTGACTTTGCAAGCTGGATGTCATGATCTCATTCAGGTATGGTTCAGAAAAAACACTCTTAGAATGATATGTTTAATAAGTAAGGGTTCCAAAAACCATAATATATTCACACAAGATTTGACTTAATAGTCAAAGTTAAAACAGTAAGCCTGGACCGTGAGTTGTCCAGTTAAGTCCATGTTGTGGTTTATGTTGATTATGCTCCTTAGTTTTATCTTGGCTGCTATATTCCTTACTTATTGTTTTATTATTTATTAAATTTATAGTCCCTTATTTAAAGAATTCCAGCTAGCACACACAAACATAAACCATAAACAATAAAAATTAAAATAGAACAATTAAAAATATAACATCCCAGTTATATTTTTTCTTGTTTTTATTCCCTTAGCTGTCTAGACACAAGTTTGACATGGGTGGTGGCCACATTAATCAATCAACTGAATAAATACAGTGTGTGCATAATTAGTAGATGAGTATTTTGACCGTATCATCATTTTAATGCACATTTTCCACCTCCAAGCTGTATACACTTGAATGCTTATTGGATATAAGCATATCAGATGATGTGTATTTGTGTAATGAGGGAGGGTGGCCTATGGAGATCAACACTCGATATCAAGGTGTGCATAATTATTAGGCAGCTCCTTTTCCTCAGGAAGAATGGACCAAAAAAGAGATTTAACTGACTGAAAAGTCAACAATTGTCAAAAGTCTTTCAGATGCAGCATTCTTGAAATTGTTTAAGATATTGGGGGGTGACCACAGAACCATCAAATATTTTGTTGCAAATAGTTAAAAGGGTTGCAAGAAATGTTGAGAAAAAAAAGATGCATATTAACTGCCAAAGATTTGAGAAGAATCAAATGTGAAACTACCAGGAACCCATGATCCTCCAGTGATGTCAGATTACAGAACTGCATCTTATCTGAAGTGCCCAGAAGTGCAAGGTGTTCAGTGCTCAGAGACATGGCCAAGGAAAAGAAAGCTAAAACCTGACCACCAATGAAGAAGACACTTGTTAAAATGGCAAGACTGGGTCAAGAAATACCTGAAGGCACATTTTTCAAAGGTTTTATGGATTGATGAGATGAAGAGTGACACTTGGACCAGATGGATGCACCTGTGGCTGGATCAGTAACAGGCACAGAGCCCCACTTCAACTTAGACACAAGCAAGGTAGAGGTGGGGTACTGATATGGGCTGGTATTATTAAAAATGAGCCAGTTTACAGATAATCAGAGTTGGAAGGGACCTTGTAGGTCATCAAGTCCAATCCCCCCACCTAAGAAGGAGACCCTACACTATTTCTGACAGATGGGAGTCCACTCTCTTGTTGAAAGTCTCAACTGATGACACTCCCACAACTTCCGAGGGCAAGGTGTTCCATTGGTTGATTGTTCTCACTGTCAGAAAGTTTCTCCTTATTTCCAGGTTAAATCCAACTTTTTTGGATTGAAGATGGGCTCAAAATCAACACCCAAACCTGTTGTCAATTTTTGGAAGACACTTTTTTCAAGCAGTGATACAGGAAGAAGTCTGCATCTTTCAAGACCATGATTTTTATGCAGGACAATGCTCCAATGCATGCATCGAAGTACTCCACTGTGTGGCTAGCCAGTAAAGGCCTTAAGGATGAAAGAATAATGACATGGCCCCCTTCCTCACCTGACCTAAAGAACTTGTGGGCCCTTCTTAAATGGGAGATTTATACTGAAGGAAAACAGTACACCTCTCTGAACAATGTCTGGGAGGTTGTGGTTGCTGATGCATAAAAAGTTGATCAACAGAACAAGAAATTAACAGACTCCATGAATGGAAAGCAAATATACATGTCCCAGGATTCTGGCTCCTGCAAAAAAAAAAAGTGATAATAGTTTAATGAAAGAATTGTATGGGGATATCTTGCCTTCTGGAAATCTGAAAATAAATTAACCGGTAGGAAATCTTTAAGCTGTCAAAGAAATAACAGGAACGTTGAGATTTCTAACAGGAAGACATGCTTTTCATAAGCTAAAGAAATTGCCGCAACTTACAAAAATGATTAAAACAATCACCTGGAGTAAAGTTTCTGACCTCACTTTGAAGAAATCCGCTACGTGTTCTGCTATATGGGTGATCATATGCAAATAAGCGATCACCTTCACAAAACATGAGTTGCATGAAATTTAATGGATGGTCTCATGCTTGGATTCTTCCGTAGCCTTCTTTAATCATCCTGCAGCGCAGGCCAGAGATCGCCTCGCTATGCGTGAAACAAAACTGTGGACAACCATGTGCAAATCCAGCCCAAGGTGTGACTGCTACAAAGAGAGGGAAGGGTATAGACCAGAACAACCGAAGGGCGGCAAATAGGGCGTATAAACCATGAAAGAATATATGGTATAACTAGATTTTCCACGCGGTTTGGAATCCCTTTGGAATGCATTGGCCGCAGCCGGCTATGCAGCCATTTACCCCGGAGATAAACCAGTTTGCTACGTAGCTGATTTCATCAAGCGTTTGAGTAAACACGCTCAGCGTCGAAATGTGCTCCAGCTGTTCGACACTGGTGGACCCAGGCAAGGAGGGGGACACGCACACAGTCTCTCTCTCTCTCTTCAACAAAGGCCTTGCAAGCCGCGGGCGCGAAACGCATTGGCAGCCTTGCCTCCGGGGCTCGCCGCTGCCCTCCCCGCTCCTCCTTTCCCTCCTCGCTCAGGCCGGAGCGAGCAGGCTCCGAGGGGGCAAGGAGGAGGAGAAGGCAGCGCCGGGGAGGAGCCAGACACGCAGGCGGATTCAGGCTCGGTTGTGCTCGCACCCACCGGCCTCTCCTGCGCCCGAGCGGCGAAGAGAACGCGCGCGGGAGAGACGGATGGAGTTTGCGGAACGCCACAATCCCCGGGTGCGTAAAGCCAGCGGGGCTTAAGATGGCGCGGGAAGCCCGGAGCGCTGCCTTGGGGCGGGGGAGGGGGTCGGGAGCTTTAAGGGAAGGGGCGAGAGAGAGCGCCCCGCGCTCTGGGGGGAGGCCAAGCAGGAGAGGGATGGGCAGCCCGGGCGCAGGGGGCTCCCTTTTGGAGACCAAGGGAAAGGGAGCGTCGGAGCTCCCGGGCTCTTCGCCGGGAGGACGAGGGGGGGGATTGAAGAAGCAAAGCGGGAAGGGGGGGAAGCTCCTTTCGAGGAGAGGGAGGCTGGCTGTTCCTTTCTTTTGCGCGAGGGCTAACTTGGAGCGTGAGAATGCGGACGGTGCATGAAAGGGCGAAGAGGGAGTCTGCAACCTTGGATGCTGCCGCCGTCTGCTAATTCCCCACCGCCTCTCGCCCTCCTTTCCCCATGGTGTGGTCGCTTGTCGGGGGCTCTCTTCTCTCCCCCCCTCCCCCCCTTTGAAGGAACGTGTGAGCCCGTCGTGGCGCGTGAGTTTCGTCCCTGTCACCAAAGCGGGATCCTAAACTTGCTTTTCAAGAAATGAAAGTGTTCGGGCAAGCACGGTTAGGAGAAAGGCAGCCATCCAGCGGGTGCCCTCCAGATGCGTGGGGGTGCCCTTTGCATCGTAGCATCTGCCGCGGCGAGGAAGAGTCAGCAGTGTACAAAAATATTCCCCTTTTTGGGGACTAGGTAGGGCGAGCAGAATATGTGTCTATAAAGTTTAAGTTAATAATAACAGCACACAACAACAACAACACAACAACAACAATAATAATAATAATAATAATAATAATAATAATAATAATAATAATAATAATAATAATAATAAAAGGCATTTGGGGAAAAAAGTGGGTTGATTGCCTGAAATAAACAGGATTGCCTGGAGGTTTGGGAACTGGTGAGGTGAGGTGGAGGGAAAGGATGCATCTGCAAGGAATTAGAATCCGTGGTGTGCGCGCGCGGGAGACATCTCAAGAATGTATAAACAGGGAAAGAAAAGTGCATTTTCCTTCGCAAGTCCAACTGGACTATGCATGGGCTTCCTCTGTAACAGTCCTCAGCGCATTCCTTTTGATGTCACAAGGTAGTGGAGTAAAATAATAGGAATTTTAAATTTGTTGCTTGTCAGTTCTGATTAGTGGTCAAAATATTTATTGTATTGCAGAAAATCCATTTAACGTTCAAGTGCAGCAGTCTTCGCTTATGTTTCATTTTCTCTTCTGCACTGATTGTACAATCCTGAATGTATACACCAGTCTTTTGTGATACAAGATGTCAGTAGATTAATACAGTCGAGTTATTTTAAAAAATTGATCTAGTTTCATTTTTATTTGTTTCATAGGAATAAACGCTAAATCTGGCCAGAGCGAATCTGGTTGCTTTGTACATCGAAATACAGAGGTTCACGTTGTGCAGTAAGTACTGATAGGAAAAGATCAGTTTCAAACAAATCCTGATGCCTGGATCAGAAAATTCAGATGGCAGCTCCTGTTGTGATGATATAATATTTAATTTAATAGTAATTAATAAATGGTGAGTTGTTTGTCCTGATAGTTGACCTGAGTCAACAGAATTTGTTTATTTCAATCAGCCTAATGACAGGTTCAGACTTCTCAGCAAGAGGATCAGTAGATGTTGCAAATTGATGGATAAATTTGGAAGCTTTCATAGGTGTTGGATGACCAGAGTTCTGAATCAGTGACATTAAACTAATTCCAGTAATACTATCTAGAATGTAATAGCTTGGGATAAATTGTATATTTTAAAGGTCTAGTAGTTTTTATATTATTCTCATAATTTTGACTCAGAAGCTTCCATCCATTTATGACTGTCTTATGGCATTTGGAAGAATGATCAATTTATTATTGTAATTTCTTTGTTATGAACTGCTCAATCATTGAGAATCGGGCATCATACAAGTTTATGTGATGATAGAGGAATGATAAATGATAAACAAGGAAGTGAAATGTAGAAATTATTAATAGTGGTCATTCACCACTATTTTTTTAGGTGTTTTTAGGTGTGTCACAGATGTTCTCATATTGATGACTGTTTATTTCACAGTTATTCATTTATTATTCCCGCCCTACCCGCCATGTCCATGCATGTTCCTTGTCCAGCCTATTCTATATATCCATCATGGAAATTGTATAAAACTGTATATCATAAAAATAACAGCTATGCTTCTCAAATTGTTTGAATTCAAAGTAATAAATTGAGGCTAAAATTAGAAGATTTTTCTGAGGCTTGTGCATGAATTTCAAGCAAGTTCTGATATCTGGTCTTAGTGCTCTGTTAGACAGTTAATGTTGCCTGCCAGTTAGAATATTGTTGAAGGTTTATAAACCTTTTTTCAATCAATGAGTTGTAATTCATAATTTAGTTAATAAAAGATTTTGTGGGTTTGTGAGATTCCATAAGGCAGAAGTAGTAATACATCCTAAAATATAGCGTGGAATAGCTATTAGCAATAGAAATACTGCAGTTTTCAGTTCTCGATCTTGGGTTTCCTCTCTTTTCAAAAACCAATCTTCCTACAGCTATTGATCAACTAATAGATAGTCTGAAAACTTGTGATGGGTGGTGCAAATTTGCAAAATATTTTTCAGGATAACATAAGGAGGAATTGCTCTATATACAAATAATTACACTGAGTATACTTAATTTTTTTAAATGTACATGATCAAAAATAACATTTAAAATAAAAAGGGTTTTTTGTTTTGGTCTTCTCTTCCTTGCTCTGTCAATAATTTGAGGTGATTTTGTTTTTGTTTTTTTTTTGTTTTTGTTTTAACCTTAGGAGTGGTAGTATACTAAGATAAGGAAAACTCTCACCCCTCCCCCCCAAAAAAAAAACCTCCACCACTTTTGTGGTATACTTAGAGTAGCTGATTTTCTGCTAATGATAATGGATAGTGGTAAGTATAGCTGGAGGAACACTATCATTGCTCGTTTAGGAATATTAAATGTACCCTGTCTCATTCCTTGAGCCAATTTAAAAAGAAGTCATGTTACTCAAACTATGAATCTTAGTATTTTCCACAGGGATTTTATTAATTTAAAGCATTGCTGTGTTGCTCATCAGCCAAAAGAAAAAAAAAATTCCCAGTGAGCTAATTGGTAGGGAAGACTTCACTGAGGAAAGAGTAGGAACATTGGGAGGAGATGGACAATGTGTAATTTATTTATTAAACATGCCATCCTTTTCGCTCTACAAAGTGACTGGTGACTTACAATTTGGATCATATATTTAATGCTTAATTTTAAGGAACCTAAAATTTAGTGTAACCACAAATGTATTCTGAAAGACAAATTAAATAAACAGCAGTTAAAAGTAGGATGCCCTTGAAAGAAAAATTGCTGGAAAAGGGTTTTTTAAAGATGGAGATATTAAAAGGAAATTGGAAACAATTCTACTGAAATGAAAAAATAACAGGAGAAGAAGCCAATGTAGTTACACGAAAAGCTTAGTGAAAACATAAAGCTGTAAGAACAAATATAGGAAATGGAAAGAGGTTTAGGTCACATAGAATCATACAGACTGTAGAATTGTGAAGTTGGTATCAAGACAATAATGTGAACTGAGTTAGGGAAGAAGACAAAGGGCTTATATTGATATGTTCACATGAAAAGAGAAAAAAATATATATTGCCATTATACTGATACAACTGATTGCAATTGCACAGTTAATACAACAAAATAGTAGAAGTAGGGACAAAAAGGCACTTATTTTAGTTTAGTTTTTTTCTAACAAAAAGTATGTCTTCATCAGAAAATCTGAAAAGCTGAATGAAAAGGCAGATTTGATGCCTTGAAAAGGATAACAACGTGGCTTGGGAATACCCTTTTGCTCTAAATGAAATGAATCTGCAATACAACGGTATTAGCTGCTGATATGAATAAAAGCAAACAGAGAAATTCCAAGTTTATTTGATTTGGAAGGTACCTGGAGGGGTAAATAAATTGTGCTTGTGAAAAAGATGTTTGACTAACAGTTGATTGTGAACTGAATATGAACCAGCAGAATGATAGGTCTATTTAAAAAAAGGCAGATGTAATTTTTGCACTATATTCTCTTTTGATTAAATATCTGTTTCAAATATTGCTTCTTGTTTTGGACAACCATGGTTTAAGAAGGATTTAGAGCAGACAGCCAGGGATGATCAGGAGACTAGAAACCAAGACTTTCGAAGAAATATGGAATGTTTACTATGTTGGTATCAATATTTAACCTTGAGAAAAGATGATCTTGTATGTTTCAATGTGCATGCTTCAGAAACATCAGGGGAAAAAGAAGGTTGAGATCAGATTTTTTTATGCAATAGTGTATTTAAGCTACAGGAAAGCAGAATGTAACTGAACATTAGATGAAATTTTCCAACAGTGGCGAGATGACTTTCTTTGGATGAGTTCAGGGAGAAGCTTAACAACCATCTACTTGGAATGCCAGCACTGAACAGGAGGCTGATAGCAATGTAAATAATTCCTTCCAACTCTGTGACTTTAGAGAGACTGACTCAACTTTGTTGTGTCTGGGTAAGAAACACCTTCAAGGGATCCCCACAGCCAAATGCTTTCTAGATCAGTGATTGGTCCTGTGTGGTTGAATGTTATCTGAGCATGAGCCTCAGTTTTTGGAGAATAGGTCAGAAGGAAGGGCTGGGGATAAAAGCAGTGAACTGTTCAATGGAAATTGGAGAGAAGCTATTTCTTCTAGAATATGAACAAAATGTTTTTGTTATTCTGAGTCTTGTTTACACATGTATGCCCTACAGTAACCCTTCCTTTCCTGGCCTTTCATCTTGTTGTACTCAATCTATACTTGTACTATACAGGTACTTCCTGAATTAGATAAACGGTAGGGTTTTTTGCTGTCCATTTGTGCTTCAGAGATGGAAGGCATGTCAACAAAATCCGGCTATTTCATATACTTCATGGCCCCAGTGGATTTACAGATAGTCTAAACTAAGTTGCTGTAATCATATGCAAGGTAGAAATAATAGAATGGAACCAAAAGTTTTTTGAATCCTGAACATTTAAATTTCTTGCTTGTAGTTGGAAAGGAATATTGGATTTTATTGTGAAGCAAGTTTATTGTGAAGGAAGAGGGTTATATTCCAAAACATGGAAATGATTACCAAATCTAAATCTGATCTCATTTAATTTACAAAATAAGTATAGTTGGAATGAGCAATTACAAAATTTTGCTTCAGACTAGATTCTGATACATCAGACTTCTCCATCACTGCAGTTCAGGGAAAATATGCATCTGTCATTCAGAGATGTAGCTGTTGCATTTATAAATCTGCAAATGTTAGTTCTGGCTAGGAGTGCTCAAACAGCAAAGCACAGAACAGGAAGTCAGATCAATCAATCAGCACATAGAACACGCACCATCTCAATATGCAGTTAGTATTTGGGAGGTGTGTGCACCACAATTGAGCCCAAAATTTATGTTGTTAAATGAGAAATTTGTTCAGTGAGTTTTGCCCCATTTTACAACTTTTCTTGCTACATTTGTTAAATGAATCATTCACCTTGTTAATATGGTGTTAATAATAATATGGTGTTTAAGCGAATCTGGCTTCCCCATTGACTTTGCTTGTCAGAAGATTGCAAAAGGTGATCACGTGACCCTTAAAGACACTGCAACCATCATAAATATGAACCAGTTCTCAAGCATCCAAATGTAAATCACGTGACTGTTGGGATGCTGCAACTGTCATAAGTGTGAAAAATGGTCATAAGTCACTTTTTTCAGTGCCACTGTAACTTTGAACGGTCACTAAACAAACTGTTGTAAGTTGAGGACTACCTGTATTGTAAGCACCTGTAGGCCAGACAAGGAATAATGGATGGAAACTGAACAAGGAGAGATTAAACCTGGAAATAAGAAACTTTGTGACAGTGAGAACAATCAACCAGTAGAACAGTTTGCCCTTGGAAGTTGTGGTAGCTTCATCACTTGAGACTTTCAAGAAGAGATTGGACTGCCATCTGTGAGAAATGGTGCAGGGTCTCCTGCTTGGGTGAGGGGTTGGACTAGATGACCTACAAGGTCCCTTCCATCTGTAATCTGGTGGTATACCTTTGGTAGTGGTCCCCTGTTGCTGGTAGTATCATGTCTTTTGTTGCTGTATGCCTGGACAGATTTGTCAGTGTGTCTTTCAAATCTTACAGTCATCAAGCATAACAAAACTTCTGCCAAGTTCTAGGATCCCTCAGGTAGTGAATCTATGGTTTTGCTAGTTGGCATTCTTTGCCTAAAATCAGCAAGACCTGGATAATCCAAGAGAAATGGATCAAGGAGTAAGCTGTGATTTACTTCTCCCATTTGTGCCCTTGTAGATGAAAAATGACATAGTATGCCCATTCAAAGTCATGAGAATACTTTTTCTGTACTATTGTTATATTTTGGACTAACTTTGATTCCTCTTGCTTCAAGAAGCTCTTTAAAAATACCTCTCTCCTCTTTTATTTTTCTCTTTTCTTTCTTCTTTCTGCCAAATTCTGTTTTGTAAGGGAAGAAATTCAGCAGAAATAGCACTGTAGTTCTCTTTGAAGCTAGGACACATGCTCCATCTGTTAAATATATAAAACATTTCAGTGCCAGAGGCAGGAAGCTTGGTATAATGGGATGTAATTGTCAGTCTGGGAACAGCTTAAGAGCCTGACAGCGTGGAGTTGTATAATGAAACTTTCAGCCTCTTCTTTCAAAACAGACCTTTTGAAATTTTGGGCTTTGTCAAGACTAAAAAGTATCCAGGTTTCAGAAAGTCAAAATGCTTTCAGTGTTCTAGATGGGTAGAAAACTTGCCCATTCGTGGCAAAATGCAACGACCTGCATGGTTTTATGCAGACCCCAGTGTGCACATGTATCACCTCTCCTATAGGAGCTGCATCGGTTGCCGATTTGCTTCCGGATGCAATTCAAGGTGCTGGTTGTCACCTTTAAAGTCCTTCATGGCTTGGGTCCAGGTTATCTGAGAAAACATCTCTTTCCAGTCACATCCACCCGACCCATTAGAGTGAGGAGGCAGGGAATGTTGCGGGTCCCACCCCTGAGGGAGATATACCTGGTGGGATCCAGAAGAAGGGCCTCCGTGGTGGCTCTGTCTCTCTGGAACATCATTGTCCCAGAGATTAGAATGGCCCCCTCACTAATACTTTTCTGAAAGGCACTGAAGCGGGCCTGGGGAACCCAGAGAGGGATAGAGCCCATCACGTGGCTAGTGTGATCTGCTTTCTTTGGGGAGGAGGGTAGTAGTTGGTTTTTGATTTTTTGTTTTTTGTTTTGTTTTTTGTTTTCGCAAATTTTGTTCTACTGTACTTTACTAATTTGTTTGATTCTTTTTGTTAGTTTTTATTGTTTTTATTTTTATTTTTTATATGGTTTTACATTGTGTAAGCCACCTCGAATCGCCATAGGCGAATAGGCGGCAATATTAATTAATTAAATCAATCAATCAATAAAATGGGAAGAACTATGCACCTTGTGCCTAGTTTGCAAATATTTTGCAAACCCATATTCCCTTTCAGGGATCTCTGGCTGAAAGAAACTTGGATAAAAAATATGGAAAACATCTTGCCTAAGATAAATCAGTGGTCTGAATTTACATTGTGTTATAAACTGTGGTTTTATGGTGTTTCCTGATCCAGAAATCATCTTACAAATATGATGGCTATTTTCACAGAATACTTGAAACCAAAAAAACCACATTATGTCTTAACAATGTGAAAATGCAGACCTAGCAATTCTTGCTTATTTCCCTCAAGGTCATTTCATTGATCCTTTACAGGTAATGAAAGACACATTCTTACCTAAATCACATATCCATTTAATTTATTTCTTGAAGTAAAGGAGAGAAGAACAACTCTCATTCTTAGAAGCCAATAAAATGTTTTGTGTAGAATTGTCCAAAATGTATATAGTTATATATTCTTGAGTTTTTAAAAATAATTTTTAGGGGATGCCAATAAGGACCTAAATATTTGGTATTCAATATAAAGTTTTGATACTATTGGTAATGCTAAACTATATCATTGTTAAAAAAAAACTATCACAGTCATGTTTTCCAAAACCTGCTCAATCATGTTGGATTACAAGGTATAGATCACAACAAATTAATAAATGAAATAAATATATGGATAAATATGCTATGTTTTTGTCCTAATCTGGCTAAAGCTAATTAAGTGATGTTTTGAGATTGATGATTTTAATTGAAATGCACTCGTTTGCCTGTTGTTTTTGTTTTTTTGTTGGGAGAGGATGAAAAAAGTGATGGGAAGATTGGAAACAGAAGAAAAGATTAATCTGGAACTCTCATAAAACTACTGGCTCAAGCAAAATGATTGCCAGATTATTTGAAGAGATTCTGTTCCAATAAAATTAGGTAATTGAGACTAAAGGAGTCCTACAATCCTTATAAATTGGGTGTACAGAGTTCAGTGCTATATCACAATTCCCAAATAATTAGTTATGAAATTGGAGCCTTTGAAGGCCCCCAACCTTGTGAGGCCCAGTAGTGGGCTGTGACCCAAGGGTTGTAGACACCTGTTTTAAGATGATAAAATTTAGCTAACCCAGTGACACATTGTTGAATATTATTATTGCATTCCAGAAATTCTTTTGATTTTCCATCTTCTTGTGATGAAGAATTAGGGAAGAAAAGCTTTTTATTGATTGGAAAGATGGGGAGAGATCACCTATCTTCATTGGGGTTTTTTAAACCTTTTTGGTCACATGTCCTCTAGAAATGGTTAGTATTTGTTAGACTAGCTGATAGAGAATGTCTTCCCTGGCTAAATTTGTAAACACTATTCCTCTGAGTAATAAAATGTTAGGTATTCTGCCTGTTCCAAGACAGTTTTGCCTTCAGGTATCTCATGAAAATAGCAAGGAGTCTTTCTTACCCAAGGCAACTTTCAATAAATAAGAGAGGTAAGATATATATATGTATATTTTGCTTTCAGGCTGCCTCTAGCTGGCTATAAAATACTTCAAAACCATCATAGATATAAACATAAAAATCCACAGATCAGCTTCAATACATATCAATGTCATCCTAACTTCAATGAAGGGATAAAAAAATTATCTGGATCCTAACTTGGCAAATATATCATTTTCCTCTTGTTATTACACGTAATAATAAAAATCAGAACCATTGTTACTTTTATGGAATCAGACTTGGCCAGATGTGGGAAACATAGCTAATGTCAAATAAATATGCATTTTTATATTCTCAGGCACCTAGTACAAACAATTTGCTTTGTGGTATGTTCATATTATTTTGACCTATATGTACTATTCTTGCACTTCTGTTCTGGGGACTGATTCCATATTTTTTCATGTATTCATTTTAAGATAGTTATAGTTTATGTAGAAATATAAGCCTTTCAGTAATTCTTTATTGAAAGCTTTAAGAGAAAAAAAATCAGGGTGCAACAATGCCCTTCCAATATTCAGCTTTATTATTTCCAAATTAAAATGGTTGATCAGAATCCTCAGTCCTGCTGTGTTTTCTTGTACAAGAAGGTGCTTTTCTTTTTTTTGCTTTATGCTGCATTTTAAAATTAGTTTTCTGCATAGCTCTGGAAATCTACTTTGATCAATAAGGCTGGATGTGTGTTGTGTGGGGCTGAGCAAATGTGTCCATTTGTAAAGGGGTTGTGAAGCGCTTGCCTGAACCAATTGCTTTAATAAATTATGCATTCTGATGCTGCACAACAGTATTGTGATCAAAAGCTATCTCCTCTGCCACAGCGGAGACAAGAAGATGTAAATCTTTTTTACTTCCCTCAAAGTTGTTGTTTATTCATCAATTTAAGGCCTTTGGGGATATTAAAGTTAATGGAAATTGGTCAGTGAATTTGAATTTATTGACCAGACTGCTCTGTGTAGACAAGGAGTGTACATAGGATGTCAATGGACTTACAAGGCCACCCCATTCCATACAATGAAACATCAGTGAAATTATATAATAGTTTCTAGTAGGATTTTTTTTTAAAAAATATTGTTGCTTGTGGTAACCTTTCCCATGAATATGTAGTAGGTTACTCAGTTTTGAAAGAGAATGAAGGCTACTAGCAGCTTCTACCAAAGGCCCCATTTGTTTTCCCTTATGTATTTATATAACTGAGTGGATTTTAACATCGTCCATTCATTTGTTCTTTCAAGACATAGCTTATTCTTTAGAAACCATTTTTAAACCATAAACTTAATTGATCTTTCCTATATATGTTATTGATCAAGTGAACTAACCAAGTAGTCAAATATGGTTGCACCTGAATTTGATTTACTGCCTTGAGAAAAATTAGGCTTTTACATGTTCAGGCCTCATGAACTTCTTTTCATATTAAAGGGAATTGAGAACTGAGATTAACCTCTGCAGTTGGCAGTGGTTTGTCCAGCCTAGTCAACAAATTCGTTTGAAAATATATATACTGAGTCTTGTCTCTGAAAAGCACTTGGTGGTTTATAGCAAACCATAACTTAAAAGGATCCTTCCAAATTATAGCATCGTATGAAACAAAAACCAGCAATCAAAATATTTGGAATATGAAAAAGATCTGGGTTAAAATGGTAAGGTATAATTATTTTTAATTCCTTCTTGTATAAATAATGTTAGCTTTGGAAGATTATTGAGACTGAGTTTCCTTCAGATTCAAGCAAGAATGCTCCTTTATATATACATCATATCACTCTTTCTAAGAGGGTAAAATAGATGAAGGGACCTAACTAGAATTTTAATTCCTAATACTTACAAATAAATTGATGCAAATTAACAGTTGGGGTACAGTGAGAGGGAAGAGTATAATTTGCAAATAAGTAGTTTCTTAAATGCTTTATTTTATTTTTATGGGCTTTTTAAATTAATATTTTTTCAAAAAATGGAATTAATTGCATTTCATAATTTCATTATATTATTTATTTTATGTTGTCTATTGCTTTTGATATTGTTTTTTGTATAGTTTAATCACATTGGAATATTAGAAAATGTAATTTATTAATAATTTCAACACATTTCTAAATCCATTGTTTATTTACCTGGTCCTTCACTTTCTGGAGTTTTTTTCCTTCTGTTTATATACATATATTTTCCTCAAAATCTTCAGTAAATAATTTATGTACTGCTAAAACTCTCATTGTATTTATCTGTTTGTACTCTCTAGTTAACCAAATTGTGTATTATACTACAGCATTTTTTGACTTAAGGTATTTAAAATCCGCTACTGTAAAGAAGTAAAAAAAAATCCAGGATCCATTATACCCCTGTGGAATTGAAACTTCAGTGATATTCATACCAGTTGTTGGAGAACCCTTGCATTCATATCCCCTGCTGGTTTCCCCGCAAGCAAAATCAATGGGGAAGCCAGTAGGAAGTCATAAATGGACCACACATAGTCATTCTGTTTGGTCTGCCCATGGGAATCCTTTTATCTCTTTAGGTTAGTAAACATTGACTTATGATTGAAGTTTGTTTGCCACGATAGTACATTTGTTTGTTTTATTTTTGTTCATGGGCATTGGGCAAAAAAAAATATTCTGGTCACATCATACTACTAACTTTCTCTCAGAGGATGATCCAATGAATCACAGGGTTGTCTAGAATACATTAAAAAGAGAAACAGATTACCAAGCTTAAGTGAGCCACCAAAAGGCCATGCCTTAGGAGATGTTTGGTCACAGAAAATGTCATAGCAGAGGATCTCAATAGACAAATCAGTAGCTGTAGAAGATGAACATGGGAGAAGATAGCCCTTTTAATATTCTGACCCTAAACAGTTCAGTGGATCTTAGCACTGAAATAGGAAGTCAGTTTTTTAAAACAAGGGAGCCATCATGTTCCATGCACCCAATCTTGTTCAGCAATTGGGCTGCTACACTGGATAACTATAGTTTCTAAAGTGAATATATTTCAGGAAGGCACATGTGAGAAAACTGAGAAGTATCACCTTGGTAAGATCTGCATCCTTCAGAGGTAGGAATAATTAGTAATGGAGTTAAATAAGTTAAAACATTTTCTTCTGGTGAAACAGCTTGTAATTTTGGATCTTAAATAGGCAGTTACAAAGATGATGCAAATGTATCATACTGCGAGTAGACAATATCTAGAAATAGGTCACCATTTTCAGATCTGGTTTAGCGGCTCTCTATTCTCTTTTCCTTTATCCTCACACTTTTTCTGTGAAGGCACATTTAGCTACATTTTTCCATACAGGAAAACTAGTATTTGGGATATAATGAGTTTTTTTAAAGAGAAAAAGGATGAGAGTGACACTGCTGTTTCTAACTAAGCATTAAACTTTCATTGATCTTTTGCTACATATTGCAGAGGAGTCTTCATGTTCTGCTGTGAGCGTGGGTCACTATTCAGAGTGATTTATAATAGTATTCCCATTGTAAGAGGCAAAGAATGATATATGTGAACTGCTTTTTTTGCTTAGGCAGTGTAATGAAAGGCAGCCCATTACATTGTACAAGAAGCCATGGTTTTCCATAATAATGGCCGATACACAGCTTGCTGTTTATTGAAGAGCAAAAATTTTAGCTTTGGAGAACAAAGAAACACCATCCAGAGCTTGGAAAATTGAAAAGTATTCTGGGGAAGATAGGAATGAACCATTTCCATAGAGTATTGTTGCCAGGAAAAATATACAGACCATATTATTACCAGGAATTGAGCTCTACTTGAAATGGACTTTCCCTTTATTCTTGCCCATACAATATCTGATTTAAACTTGAGTGAAAAATAAAAGTTGTAGTTATTTTTAATATCAAATTATTCTGGTCATCTCTAATATGTTAGGCAGGTATGACAGGGTTGGTACTATCATTCTTATTCCTAGAATATTTATTGGGATAGGAGTTTTGAAACATCTGAATTGTTTTGGAAACCGTATCTGTATTTGTTTCTAGAACAAGAACTATATTAACCTTTTCCAGTAAAAACAACTAAAAATATTTTAGACTAAAAGATATTATTATTATTGCAAAACCTTTTTGTGGACTTTGGACTGAAATCCATAAAAATGAACTTGATAATAAATGGTTTAGTAATTGGGGTGCTGTGTTTTTTAACTGGATTAGAACATTGTTAAAATATATGCTGAAATAATTTGTTTTATTATTAAAAATCAAGCAGAAAACTTGCAGATGGTTTATGTTGAAAACTTTCTGTTTTTCCATTTCTCTTCCTTTTATGTGATTATTCTGTTTCAGTTGGTTCTAAAGCAAAACACTTAAAATTTTACTACAGAATAATCTCAAGTGATGAACTTAGGGCAATAATGTGAAGTGGTATTTAAACAGATATAATTTAATAAGTGAATTAATTCCTTGACCATACTATTTTGCCATAAAAATATAATTTGCAAATAGTCATATACTATTAATAAAAAGGTAAAGATTTCCCCTGTCCAGTCGTGTCCAAGATTAGGAGGCGGTGGTCATCTCCATTTCTTAGTCTAGGGTAGGGGTCTGCAACCTGTGGCTCTAGAGCCACTTGCATCTCTTTCGGCCCTCTGCTGCGGCTCCCTGTCGACTGATCCCACCACTGGCTGGCCCTGCCCCTCCCCTCCCTGTCACTCTTCATCTGGCCTGAGAAGGTAAGGGTGATGGCGGAGGATGGAGACTTGCTCCATATTCCAGAGCAGGAGGTGACTGGATGGAAGTGAGTGACATTGAATTGGCCACACCCCACCCAATCACACCAGTTGATAAATTATTGGCCCCCAGTGTTTTCTTTTCTGTGAGAAACAGGTCCAAATGGCTCTTTGAGTGGTTAAGGTTGCAGACCTCTAGTCTAGAGAACTAATGTTGTCCAATGACCCTTTCCATGGTCATGTGGCTAGCATGACTATATACTGAGGTCTGCAGAACATTGTTGCCTTCTCACTGAAGTGGTAGTTATTTATCTATATGCATTTGCATGCTTTCAAATTGCTAGGTGGGCAGGAGCTGATGCAAGGACCGGAGCTAGGCTGTCAGCTTTCTAGCTGACAGGCTCAGTGTTGTGGCCCATTGACTGCCAGCAGAGCTAGCAGCAGAGTTAGATGAGAAGGTTGAGGGAGAGCTTGGGCCAGCTTCAAAGCCTTTGGAAGGTTTTAATAAGGAAACAATATCAGAGCCAGGCCTCCATCGTCCCCTAGATGGAGAGGCTGTCTTAGGGGCCTGAGCTGAGTCAGGGGAAGGAATAGATGGGGCCCATCCCAGATGTGCGTATGCATAGATAGGAAAGGAGAGTAGAGTAAAGGAAAGCAATAAGCCGGTGCTCAGGGAAAAACAGACATAGATGCTATCCAGTATCTCCCTGGTTGGGAAATAAATAGTAAGGGTTTGGGAGTGGCTGGTATGTGTTTGGAAGAGTTGATAGCTGTTCAAAATCAGATGCTTTTGACCAGATAAAAATGTGTGGTGTTTTTAAAGTGAAATCTTTTTGAGAGAAACTGCAGCTCATTATTTAAGGAAGGCAGCATAACTAACCAGTTTTCATATTTCCTGGGAGGCTGTATAAGTTTCAGGGTAGTCTGAATGCAGAAAGGTTTCTATCACATTTGATTTAATTTCTGTTTCTTTGTAGCTAGCATCTAAGATAGAGACTACTTGCTTTTTATTGTCTCATAGTGTGCAATGCTTTCTTTCTCTTCCCCCCTCCCCCCCCAAACAGGGTAAGAGTAAGTGGTGAATTCTACATCTTTTCAAAAACACCAGGTAAACCCAGATTTGTGTAGATCGTGCATTGGAACAGATGGATAATGGAGACTGGGGATATATAGTAAGTATTTCTATTGCTCAATAACACATATTTTTCAGAATATAAAAAAATTCTCATTATACAAAGTTTCCACAGATAGTTATCTTAATCCCAAAGCTACATTTACATTTAAGGATAATTCAGAGACCATGTTTATG
The DNA here is from genome assembly GCA_004320025.1 of Laticauda laticaudata. Classification (NCBI taxonomy): domain Eukaryota; kingdom Metazoa; phylum Chordata; class Lepidosauria; order Squamata; family Elapidae; genus Laticauda; species Laticauda laticaudata. Next base: position 6,328 of record BHFT01030249.1, on the reverse strand, counting down.
CTAGATTTCACATGCAGCTATTTTTTTCAGCAAGTCTAATGTAGTAATCCTATTTTCAATTAATCTCCGCCTAGAATGCTGGTTGCGTGGTGAAACCTCATTCAGAAAAGCTTATGTTGGAGAAATTCCCAGTATACTTGGATGTTCTAGGAAATTCAAGTGAACACCTCTAGTTTCACAGCATTGTATTCCAAAAAATTCTGTGTACTTTGGATTCTGCTCCATGTTCTTTTCTGCAAGCTACTTTCCAATTGGTTTTTAAGTAATCATTGCTACCTCAACTATTTCCACCAATAAACAAGGAAATGTTGCAAATTGTTTACCTTTTCTAGAGCCTGTATGTCATATTTTAAAAAGCCTTATATGCCAGAAGCAATTTATACCTTCTCTGATGCACATTTCAGAATCACTGTTTTTCAGTGGTACAATTTTTCTAAATTATTTCAGTGAGGGTTTTTTTTTTGTGTGTGTTATTTAGAATAGAATAACAATGGAAGGAATCTTGGAGGTCGTCTTCTATTCCAATCCCCTGCTTAGGCAGGAAACCCTATAACATTTCAGACAAATGGTTATTAGACTCTTCTGAAAACTCCATTCAAAACTGATACATTGGTCCTCCCACATTGCATTCTTTTATATATATTATTCAGTTGGATTGTTGTTGTCAATTATAAGCTATCCTGGAATCCAGCCAACAAGGCCTGTAGGGCATGGGTGTCAAACTCCCAGTGTCACTTTGTCATCATGTGACAATTTTGCAACATTTTTTCCCTTCACAGAGCTGGGGGGGCATGGCGTGCACATGATGCATCTGGCCCGTGGGCCTGCTATAGGGGAAGTTAAATGGTATAGGAGTACCACTTTAAATTGTGATCTATTGGATTTGCTTAGCCTTTTAAATATCTGAAAGGTTAAACCTGTTTCCCATTCCAGAGTGCAAAAGTGGGTTAAAATTAAAGGCAATTTCCAGATGAACGTTTGAAAAATACCTCCTAACAATAACATTAGGTGAATAAATTATGAATCAAGTGATTTATTGAATACACATAGTCCTCAGCTTATGACTTCAATTGAGCCCCAAATTATGTTAAGTAAGAAATCTGTTAAGTGAGTTTGCTCCATTTCACAACTTTTCACCACATTTGCTAAATGAATCACTGCAGTTCTTAAATTAGTAACACGGTTGCTAAGTGAATCTGGTTTCCCCATTGACTTTGTTTGTCAGAAAGTCACAAAAGGGGAATCACATGACTCAGGGACCCTGCAGCTATCATAAATGTGAGTCAATTGTCAAGCATCCGAAGGTAAATCACGTGACCATGAGGATGCTGCAGTGGTCATAAGTATGAAAAATGGTCATAGGTCACTTTTTTCAGTGCCATTGTAACTTTGAAGTCGAGGACTGCCTGTATTTAAACCAGGTAACGTGTGCTCATATGAGTGTAAAAGTGTTTTGAAACTTATTTTTTCTTCCCTAAGATGACTGAGCCGGTCACTCTAAATGTGGGTGGACACTTATATACAACATCGCTTACAACTCTTACGAGATATCCTGATTCGATGTTGGGGGCCATGTTCAGGGGCGATTTCCCGACTGCCAGAGATTCTCAAGGCAATTACTTCATTGACCGAGATGGGCCTCTTTTCCGGTACGTTCTCAACTTTTTACGAACCTCAGAGCTAACTCTACCGTTGGATTTTAAGGAATTTGATCTGCTTCGGAAAGAGGCAGATTTTTACCAGATCGAGCCCTTAATACAATGTCTGAATGATCCTAAACCTTTGTATTCTGTGGATACTTTCGAAGAGGTAGTAGAGTTGTCTAGTACACGCAAACTATCAAAGTACTCCAATCCGGTGGCAGTGATCATCACACAGCTAACCATCACAACCAAGGTTCACTCCTTGCTGGAAGGCATTTCCAACTATTTTACCAAATGGAATAAGCACATGATGGACACCAGGGACTGCCAAGTTTCTTTCACATTTGGGCCCTGCGATTACCACCAAGAAGTCTCTCTCAGAGTCCACCTGATGGAATATATAACAAAACAAGGCTTCACCATCCGAAACACGAGGGTGCACCACATGAGTGAACGAGCCAATGAAAACACAGTCGAGCACAACTGGACTTTCTGCAGGCTGGCGCGGAAAGCGGATGATTGATTTTCTGTTCGTTCTCTTGTTTTTAATTTTCAAGAAGATGACCCAGCTTCCTCGGAACAATGTATTACGAATGGGTCTGGCTTTGTCTAAAACAGTATTGGGGGCTTTCTGTTCTTATTTTGCTATGAATATTTATTATTGGTTTTTAAAGATTGGAGAGTGGATATGTGCTGGACTCTTCTGTCTTTTGTCTCGTGATATGCATGTGGCTGCTCTAATATTACGACTTTTTAAAAACAAAGGATACACAAGAGGGCATCCTTTAAAAACATGGCAGATGATCACATTATGACATTTTTGTTTTGTTATGGTCATTGACCACAATATAGAATGCTAAAAATCAGTCTCCAGGTTCAAACTGTGTTTAATCCATCTCCTTATGATTACAACTTCTGGGAACAAGAGTTAAAAGGTTAAATAAGGAGTTAAAGCTGGATAAATTCCTTCTGGATTGTCCCCAGAAATGGCTATGGTGCTTTTGGAGATGAAATACTACCATCATGTAATCTAACATTGTTTTCCCTTAAATCAGTGAGTGAACAGTATTATAACAATTTAGTTACCAACAAACCTCCATTGTTTTTATTTTCCAAAATGCAGTATTTTGCAGTTATGGCAACTGTTCCTTTTTATGCATTATAAATCAAGCAACCAAATATTATATCTGCACAATTAGAAGTATTTATATATATTGGAATCTGAATGCAAATCCATCCTGTGGTAGAAATCCTTATTTTTGTAATGCCATGTGCAATATTTCCAAATGTAATGCTTTTCAACAAACGCTAATAAAACACAGTCTGGAAATTATATTTGCAAGCTGTTTGTTCCTACTTATATTCTAGGACATGTAAGAATGGCAAAGGAAAGAACATTTAGAATAGGGACAGTACTTAAAATTATTGGCAGGGCTTTTCAAAGCATTTGTAAATGGAAAGTAGGCTGGACAATGCAAATGACATTTTCTTAAAATAGGAACCAATATGCTGTATCTCCTGTTCTGCTCTCTACCCCATCTGATAATTAAATGAGAAATTGGCATGGTATACAAAGCCCTACTCTCTGGTGTAGCGTTTGTTCCCTAGGGGGCCTTTGGCCTCATGTAAAACATTCTTAGAAAATGAAGTGGGTTGGGGTGCAGGGAGCAGAAATTGGTTGCAGAAGCAACTTCATTTTTTGCATTCTGATAAATTCCATTTTTGCTATGCCATTTAGAGCAATTGTTTCATGAATATATCATGGAAATCCTTTGTTGACAATGTCCCCAAAATGATCTCAGATTTCCAGGGATCCATTCAGATACAGAATGATTATTCTTTCCAGTATAGAATCTGAATACTTGGTCCATTTGACCCAAGAGCTCTTTAAAATTTCCACTGGTTTACTTTTGCTTATGAACCCTGAAGTATACTTTAGAACTAACTTTGATGAATATTTGAACAACTTGGTGATTTTTTCACAGTTTATCTTTAGTCAGAAAGCAAAACTATGGAAACTGAAATCTTTCTTGTCTTTGTGGCTGTATAGATGGATGAATAAACTCAAGGTTTTCCTTGAGTTTATCATGACTCATATATAATGTTAAACCATAGTTTAATGTGTGCAAATGTAGCCAGTTAACCTGTATGCATGTACTTTGCATGTGGATTTGATTTCATACTCATGTTGTTTGAATTCTGGAATAGAAAAAGGCTACTGCTAACCTGCATCCTTAGAGAATTAATCCATGCAGCTGTTAGTCCAAGCCTTTCTTATATTATCTCCAAAGCTTTTACTAACTTGCCTAAATGTTCCTGGCTTGAATACATAATTTTGAATCCTGGAACAATATATAGAGCAGTACAGAAATTGCTTTAAAATAACATTTAAGAGTATGCTATCTTAAGAGATGCATGCTCAAGTTTAAGTGTTTCCTAAGCATGCAGATTTCAGGCTATTTAAATTGATACACCAGATCATGACAGATTGCCATTAAATTTTGCTTAATTTATTTTACAGAGCTTTTCGGCTACTCTGATCACAGGGCATTGGGTGGTGGCTGGAGACCCATAAATCTACCAAATTCAGACTAGCCTCTAGACAATCCTGAGAGGCAAATAGGAAGAGTGCATAAGAGCAGCTGCCATACTGAAAAGCAAACCTCAAATTCTCTGAATGCTAGCAATTATTCCCACCTCACCTTGGTACATTGGAAAGACCTGGTTGTAACAATGAAACTGCTCAGCCTACATCTTTTGTGTTCAATTCCCACCCCCAAATTGCAAAGGACACTTTATTGAGAGTGGAAATAGAGAAAAAGAGGATGGAGTCCTACCACAATTTATTATTTCAGGCATACACGCTTAATGTTTTGAAACAGGAAACTAAAGCATCAGGTATCCTAGTATAACCTAACCATGCTATGTGCCATTGCCAGCATCACATAAGGAACAAAGCAAGAGCTATACTTCACTGAAAAGTCACACTTCTCCTGAAAGAGATGGCATTCATTCCAACATGATCCCTAACTACAAAACTATACGAAACAAGAGGGATGCATCATGTAATTGACTATTGCAGTGCGCTGTATATGGGGATGTCCTTGAAAAGCATCCAGAACCTGTCAGTCAGCTCAAAATGCAGAGGCCTGCATGGTTTTGTGTGAGTCCAAATTTGCATTTGTGTCACTTCTTTTGCGGAGCTTCACTGGTTGCTGATTTGCTTCCAGTTGTAATTCAAGGTGCTGGTCATCAGCTTTAAATCCCTACATGGCTTAGGGCAGGTTAACTGACAGAATGCCTCTCCCCAATTAGATGTCTCTGGCCCAACAAACAGAAAGGCAGGGAATTGTTGCAAGTCCCAACTATCAAGAAAGTACATCCAGTGGAATCTAGGAAAAGGACCTACTCTTTAGTGGCTCTCTCCCTTTGAAAACATTTCCCCCCATAGATAAGATTGGCCCCCATCTTGTTGCTTTTCTGCAAAGCCTTGAAGACATGGTTCTCCTATGAGCTGTTCAGAGCATCCAATAGTGGGAGGTGCTTAGTCTCCGCATTCACAGGCTGAGCTTGATTTGTGGAACGCTCCTCCTCCTCCACGCACTGTGACTCCTCAGCCGTTCCCCAGTTTTTTGCTCAGCCTCGTGCGAGATCAGGCAGTGCTTTGGATACTTCCTTGACTGAAACAGGAATATTAGCAGGTTGGATTGCAATTCGGGTTTTCCTTTGTTTTTCCTTTGTCCTTTAGCCTTCAATCCTTATCAGTCTGAGAGTCCGGTTTAAGGGAAGCGCTGTTCGCGCCCCCCCCCAAAAAAAGAGGTGGTGGAGGCTTTTGGAGCTGCTCTGTTCCACCTCCCCACAGATAAAATTTTCTTACCTCTGCCAGTTTTGATTGCCGCTGTGTCCTTTATTCCGTTTGCTTGCTAGCGGCTGATATTTCGTTTTAAAAGTTGTATCGCCTTTATCTACCCCTTCTGAACGCCGTTTTCTTCAGTAGGGAAGTTAATTAGGATTAATTCCCCTTTCTTCTCTGCCGTTTCTATTTGATTTGAGACACCGCTTTCATATGAGCTCTGGCTCAGTTTGCAAGGTGGGAAGCTGCTGCTGAGAAGCACAAGAAAGACTTTAACTGCGATGGCGATCTTGAGTGCCACCTCATAGCTGCGCGCCTTGGTCTGTCTTCCCTGAGCTGTTTGAGGTATTTTGTGCTCAAGCAACAGAATTTCTTCAGGATTCGAGAGTTGTTTTACCCTCGTTTTGGCTACCTGTCACTCGAGGATAATTAATTCACTTTTAAATTGTTGCTTTAACCCTCACAGCCTTATTCTCAGTGGCACAGCAGAAGCACCTAGGCCAGTGTCCGCCTGTGCAGGGAAGCTGCTGAAGGCCCTTACAATCATCAATCCGGGCCTTAGGTGTTCGCTATTTTGGCTAATTGGATGACTCATTAATATTGGTTGTTCTATTATTAATATTGGAATATACATATATCACTACTCATAAAAGCATATATGCAATAATATTATAATAATTATTACAATCATAATAATCATTCATGGTAACAAATACTTAACAGTATAATGTTTTAATTTTCAATAAAATATGATTACTGAGATACGACCTATTATATATATATATATATATAGACACCATTAAATAAAAAGAATAAATAAAATAAAAGGGGA
>BHFT01030248.1:0-10181 GCA_004320025.1 Laticauda laticaudata | reverse complement strand
TGATGATCTTTATTGGAGTATAGTCTTTACATTTATATACATTTTTAGTTATCCTCCATCATTGGTTAACTTTGGTTCCTGCTTAATTTTCGTTACTGTTTAGTACAGTAATCCATACAATTAATTATCTCTAGTTAAAGTCTAACATGTCTACTTCTCCTTTCTAATCCTCCTTTCATAGATTAGTGACTTTGTTTGCCTGAGTTGTATTTGCTTGGAAACATTCTTTATCTGAGGTTTGCCATTTGAGATTGGAACATTCCTGAAATTACAACTCTACACATACTGTTTATCTTTATTTTTAAAATAAATATTAAAGGATATTTGAAATAATTGAAATAAAACAAAAAGATGTTTTGATTGATATTAATGAAAGAGGCCAGAATTAATGTGTTTGTTCCTCTCCTTACTGAAAATTTGGAATGGAAAAGGTAATGATAGAATTAAGTATGCATATATGAATATATAATTGCTATCATATTTGTCCGTAAAGTTGATGACCCGGAAATATGTTGTCCACTAAAAAGAGATTTTTGTTTTTAATGTGAAAAACTGAATAAACTTTGTTAAAAAAAATACACAGGTAAGCAGATTCTTCACCAGATTTCTGATCCAGGAACAAGGGGACCACTGCACTTTGGAACAAATGGCCTCCAGATCTCCTCTACACCTTTCCCCCTCTTCCTATCATTCTGGCAGTCATTCGGAAGATTTTGGAGGAAAAGGCAGAGCTCATATTCCTGGCACCCCATTGGCCCAGGAGACTCTGGCCGATCTGGTGAATCTGTCTGTAGCCCAGCCATGGAAGGTCCAGGCCAGCAGGATCTGTCTCCACCTGGATCCTCAGTGGTTCTGCTTAGCCATTTGGCGCTTGAGCAGCAATCTCTGCAGTATTCTAATCTCCCTGAGAGGGTGATCCAGGCTTCTCGCATGCCTTCTATTCACATCTATGATGCTACCTGGAAGGTCTTTTGCACTTGGTGTTGAAAATCAGCCCACGATCCCACTTCGGCATCTATCGCAGATGTGTTAGTATTCCTTCAAGATGGGCTAGAGTAAGGGCTGGCACCTAATACCCTCCGCTGTCAGGTGGAGGCTCTATCATCAGTGTTGTCCTGGGACAATTATTCATCCCTATCTCATCTCTCAGTTTGAAGATTTTTGAAGGGGGCTTCTAATCAACACCTCCTGTAGTTCACAGGTATCCCACCTGGGATCTCCCTAGAATTTTGCAGGCCCTTATGGGACCCCTGTTTGAACCTCTCAAATCTGTATCACTTTAATTTATGACCATCAAAGTGGCCTTTCTTGTGGCCATTACTTTGGCCAGGAGAGTATTGGAACTGGCGGCACTCTCAGTTAGACAGGATCTGTGCATTTTCCATGAGAACAAAGTGGTTCTGAGGCTAGATCCTACATTTGTTCCTAAAGTAAATATTTGGTTTCATCGGGCACAAGACATAGTGTTATTAGATTTCTGCCCCAAGCCACACCATGAGCTGGAGTACAAGTGGATGTAAGATCAGTTCTCCGCATCTACATCAAACTTACTGCAGTTTTTCGGAAGTCCGAGGCCATGTTTGTATCATTTCATCCTAATTCTTTGGGGAACAAGGTTTCGCCATTTACCATCATTAGATGGATCAGAGCATGTATCTCCAAGGCCTACCAGACTGTCACTATTGGTGCCCAGGAACCTAACAGCATATTCCACTAGAAGTGCTGCAACTTCCTCCACCTGGACTACCCAGGCGACCCTTGAGAAAATCTGCAGGGCAGCTACCTGGGTGTCTCCTTTGCCATTTATATGGCACTATCGCCCGGATTCCTTTGCCTCTGCTGATGCCACATTTGGAAGAAGGGTACTTCAGAAGGTTTTCCCACAGTTGGAGTGAGTGGAGTGAGACGATGGCCCTCCCATGGACATGCAGGCTTTGGTATGTCCCACTCCTGGACTCTTGACACAGCGTGGATGAGAATGGGCGTTGGTATAATTACCTGAGAATGCCCTTTCTATCTATGCTGCAAGAGAGTCCAGCCACACCCTTCCGGGTCTTGTCTTGGTGGGGGATGGGTGAATTAATTTCACTATTTATCTTCCAGAGACACATTATGTCTGTCAAGACCTAAAAGCTGGAGACCCAGCTAGGGGCTGGCTTTTTATATAGTGGCAGACTCAGCTCGAAAACATCAGAGGGAGGAGTCATATCCCATTCCTGGAGTCTCTTGCAGCGTAGATAGAAAGGGAGTTCTCAGGTAAGTATAATTGTAATTAATATACCAATGCCCATTTTAATTTGCAAAATATGAATTTCCTTGAAAAGTCTAATATACTATAAATCCTGCTCACAAATATTTTCATAGCTGCTGAGTATATCTGAAGAAAGGAAGAACAACAATCCAAATGGTGAATCTTTATAAGAAACATTAAAATGTTCACAAATTTTCTCTCTGACATATCTTAAAATTGTTTGGCTTTTATGAGGAATATCCCTTCCAGTAAGGATTTTACATGTGAAATGCACATTTATCTATTGTAGGTCATTATTTATTTAATATGATTGGAAGTTCACTAATCATGATTGGGAGTCAATTCACATGTCCAATATTAAAATTAGTTAGCTTCTACAAATCTATACTGTAGTTATAAATAGGATAAATATGAACTGGAAAATATAATCCAGGACACAAGATTAAACTAATATCTCTTTTCACAGCAGTCCACGTTATTTGCTGTTATCGCTACCACTCCATAAGAGTTTATATATTTTTCTGGGATAATTTTAGTTGAGTAAATAAAATATTTGGTTCAATATATAGCCATGATGGCGAATCTATGGCACGTGTGACACAAATGGCATGTAGAGCCATTTGTGCTGGCACTCGAGCCACAGGCAGACTTACCTCAATCCACATGCACGTGCCTCACAGCTGATTTTTTTTGGGGGGGGAGTTGGTTTGAGGCCTTTTTTGGCCTCCCAGAGGCTTGGAAAAAGCTTCTGCAAGGCTTCTCAGACTGAATTATAGGCCCATTTCTTCACTTACTGTAATATTGGAAGTGACGAAACAGACCTATAATTCAGCTTGAAAAGCCTTGCAGAGGCTTTTTCCAAGCCTCTGGGAGACCATAAAAGGCCTCAAACCGGCTGAAAAATCAGCTGTGAGGCACAGTGCAGGTAAGGGGGCGGGGGGGATTGCTCATGCATGCATAGGGGGTGTGGGGAGGGGGCAGCAATGCATTCTGAGTCCTGAGTGCGGGCATGCTGATGCGCATGCAATTTTTGGCACAGGAGCCTAAAAAGGTTAGCCACCACTGGTATATAATATTGAAATAAAGTGAGAGAACAGGAAAAAAGAAAGGAAAAAGGTAAAGAAAAGAAAAAAGAGCATCATATTATTCAAAATACGAAAAAGAATATGAACAACTTGACCCAGATAGAGAAATACTGATCAGTCCTTGAATTATGTTACGAGAGAGCTGATTCATAAGCAAAAGTTGAACACAAATTATCAACCCAAGATTATTCTCTAAGATCTCCAATAAACACAAAAAGGCATTTATTGAATTAAGCTTAAAACAGGAATAAGCTTAAGGTTCCGCTTGCCCTATAACTGATGATGAACCTATGGCACAGGTGCCAGATGTGGCACACAGAACCCTCTCTGGGCATGGGCAGTCGCCCCAGCCCAGTTCCAATTGCATTTCACTCAATCAATTCCAACTTCTAGCAAAAGAAAAATATATTGCAAAGTTGGAATTGATTGAGTGAACTTTTACATTTGTTTTTTTCACAATGGGGGAGATGGGGTCCTGTCCTCCTCCTGAAGCTCATTATGACACGGAGCCACAATGCGCCCCTTTGTTGGCTTGGCTAGGCAAAAAAAGCTGTTTCTTTTCCTGCAGAACTGCCTATGTTAGGATGCCCCCCCTCCCTGCTGGCCACCTGAGCTTCAGTGTGCTGCTCCTGGGTTCATCACAGAGATGGTATTCAGCAAGTTCTGACCAGTTCTGGAGAACCAGTAGCAGAAATTTTGAGTCGTTCAGAGAACCGGCAAATGCCACCTCTGACTGGAGATTTTACAGTACCCTTCCCCTGCCACACCCACCAAACCACGCCCACAGAACCGGTAGTAAAAAAAAATTGAATCCCGTCACTGGTTCATCGGTCTACAGACGTCAGATTCTCACCATTCAGTACCAGTTCAGGGGTTCCTTCCCTTACCTCCCCATGTGGGGGAGAGAGAAACCGAGGGAGGCAGAGGGGGGGAGGGAAAGAGAGAGAGGAACAGAGAGAGAGAAAGGGGGAGAGAAAGGGGGAAAGGGGGAGGGAAAGAGATATGTGTTTTCTTTTTTATTGTTGCTAAATATAATAATTCTTTTTTTTTTAAAGTTCTTTTTATTTTTTAATTATTTGAATACATCTTTGAGATAACAGTGTGGTTCCAGGTGTTTTACATTTTAAATCCATCATATCCATAATCACAAATATAGCTTTCTAACATCACATCATTATCTATTACCAATCTTTAAATTCTTACACATTATTTTATATCAGTCTCTTAATTTTTAATCGACCTCTATCTTCCTTAGTCATATATTCATATATTCAGTGTATTTATGTTTAATCTATCCACGTCAATTCATTAATCATTCTTTATATTCTCATAAATTGCTTTATTTCAGTTTCTTTATTTTAATCAATTTCTATCTTCCTTGATCTCATATTATAATATTCAACATATATATTTAATATATTCATATAAATTCATTATTCAAAATTTCATCTTAATTTATATTATCCCCACAATGTTACATTTGCCACAATTGCATATATTTTTGTTTTCTAAATGTTCCCTTCCCTCTAACTCCTCATTTTTACACAAATATATTTTCCATCTTATTTTCTCTTAGCCAAAAATATTAAATTTATAATAACATGTTTTCATTACCTTGTACACGTAAATGACAAAATGTATAATTCATTAAAAATATTATCCTGTACTACATAATTATATCTATGCAGCTCCATTTTCATTGGCAGAGGCACTGTGGGCCAGTCCTTCACAGTTTCCAGGGTAGCTCCATGGGCCAGATCTAAACATCCCATGGGCCAGATCGGGCCTGCAGGCCTTGAGTTTGACACCTCTGATATAATATGTGAGCAGCTTAATAAACAATGGCTATTTTGAGGGCCTTACATGTTTTCTCTTTATGCCATTGATGAAGAAACATCACCATACTTTCTCACTGAGAATTTGAATCTTCTTTGCTGATTCAAATGGAAATGTTTTACTTTTCCCCATTTTGTTCTCAGAAACAAACTGTCAGGTGGTGCTCCATTCAGAATCCAAGAAAGAAACACTTAGAGTCCGTTAATTAGAGAAAAGATATCTTTTACTGGAAATCAAAGGAATTCTGAATCTGAGGCATTGCGCGCAAAAACCACAAATACAAAGTGATGGCAAAGTTCCCACCCACAACAGTTCAAACTGGCATCTGAGTCCCCCTTCGGGATTAGCGAAATTAATTATTCTCTTCATGTGTCTGGAATTTTAGCAGATAATAATATCTCGTTATATAAATCCACCATTATTGGTCCCACTTGTTCTACCACTCTATAAAATTCTGCTGGGAAACCATCAGGGCCTGGGGTTTTGTTACTTTTCTGGGCTCTAATTGCTTGTTTTAATTCTGTCATAGATATGTCCTTCATGAAAGATTCTTTCATTGTTAATTTCTTGAGTTCTTTTTTCTCTTAGATATTCCTTTATCTGATCTTCATCTACTCTCTCTTATACAGTTTCTCAAAATATTTATGTGCAATCTCTTTTTTCTTCTCTATTGTATGTTGATAATTTCCACTTTCANTTCTCTTTCTTATACAGTTTCTCAAAATATTTATGTGCAATCTCTTTTTTCTTCTCTATTGTATGTTGATAATTTCCACTTTCATTTTGTAGTTGGTAGATGGTTCTTTTATCTTTCTCTTTTTTGAGTTTATAAGTCAGCCATCTGCCAGGGTTATTTGCTTATTCAAAGTATATTGGCTTGGTTGCTTTCAAATTTCTAATCAATTCTTCCTGTTCGACTAAATTAAGTTTTTGTTTATAGAGAATCAGTTGTTCTTGTAATTTAACATCCTGTAGTTTGGATTCTAGTTTCCTGATTGTTTGATATAAATTGTTTTGTTGGGCATATTTTTCTTTGTTTTTTTGTGCAACATAGGATATTATAATTCCCCATGCGACCCATAGATTTGGATGGTTGTATATAGATTATTATTTTCTTTAAAGTAAAAAATTAATTCTCCCTTAAGTTTCTTTATAATTCCTCATCCTTTAATAATTGAGAATCTAAAGTCCATCTTCTCCTTGGTTTTTTCCTACCTTTCCAATTGATTCTAAGAGGGTTGTGGTCTGCCCAACAGTTTGGTATAATTTCTTCTTCTACCAAATCTCCACTCATCTATGCCATATCAATGTGCGACCATGGCTAGTGGAGATTTGAATAGAAGGTAAATTGTTTTTTATCTGGGTTTAATTTTCTCCATACGTCTATTAAATTTAATTCTTTAATCATTTCTACATATTTAGGTAGTTCTCTTTTCTTTTCCCTTCCCTTCTTGTTCCCCCCATTATTGTCTTTATAGTCTATAACGCTACAGCTACAGTATTATAGTCCCCTATAATACAAAAATTTTCCTTTCCAATTCAATGATTTTAGCATATAGAGCTTTATAGAATTCTTTTTGATTGGCATTAGGGGCATAAATTACCACCAACAATTTTTTTTTTACAGTTTATCTGTATTTCTATTGCCAGAACTCTTCCTTTGGGATCTGCAAATATTAATTTTGCTTTTATCTCTTCTTTAATGTAAACTGCTATTCCATTCTTTTTTTCATTATCAGCAGAAGCCGTAAACACTGTCCCTAATTTGGGGCAATCTAAATATTTTTCCTCTGTTTTTAAAATATGTGTTTCCTGTAAACAAATAATGTCTGCATTTTGTTTTATCAACTTTGCCAGAATCCTTTGTCTGTTTATTTTTTAGTTTAAGCCATTTATATTAATGGATAAGAGTTTCACCTCTTTTTCCATAGTTCTAGTTATATCTGGTTCTTTGTTTCCTAGTCACTCTTATTTCCCTTTGCATTATATTTGTTAATTTAAAATCTTCTTGTTCTTGTTGCTAGTTGGTTTTTCTTACTTCTTGTTATTTTTCTTTTTTGTCTTGTTTTTCTTGAGAGTTTGAGTCTAGTTAAGTCTCGCTCTTTGCCTTGTAGTTACTCTAAATTCTGCTTGTGGTTGGTAATGTGTCTTACATTCTTCTTTTTCTTCTTGTTGCTGGTTGTTTTTCAGGTTTTGTGGGGTCCTCTGTCCCTTCCTTTGATGATCTTGATCTTCTTGGGAATCTGGTTCTGATTCATCTTTTCTGGTCTGTTCTTCAGAGCTTACCAGTCTTTCATAGAAGTCTTAGGCTTTTTCCATGGAGTACTTTAATTTTCCTTTCCCTCCCATGTAATTAACATCCCTTCTGGAACAAACCATTTGAACATAATACCTTTCTGATTTAATTGGGCCACCAGTGATTAATAATCTCGTCTTGCTTCTCTAACCCTTCTTGGGATTTGTTTAAGAACTGAGATTTCTTTATCTTTATACTTAATTGTTTCTTCTTTCGATATTTTATATATAATGTCCCAGACCTTCCTTCTTGCAAAACATATGTGCACTTCTTTTGAGCATTTGTAATGTCTTGCATAGTTAGTACTTACTCTGTAGACTTCGTCCAACTCTTACAAAATCTCATCTTTGTCTCTTTCCAATACCTCCGCCAATATTTCTGCCATCACCTGTTCTAGGTCTTCTTCTTTTGATTCCACTATATTTTGGAATCTTAGGTATACTGAAGCCTTGTCCATTTCTAAATGCAGAAGGGAATCTTCCATTTCTTTGCTCACAATCTTTAAAAGTTCATCTACTTTTTCCAATTTCCTCTAAGTTTGTTCTGTCCTTTTCTCTACTTCTTTTGTTGATTCATTTTTCTCCAGCGCTTGCTGTATTGTTCCAATTTTTTCATCTAATTTAGAAACATCTACTTTCATTTCTGCTTTTAATTTCCTCATCTCTTCTTTTATTTAATTTATATTTGCTCTTGTCTCTGTATGATTTTTGAATATTATTTCTTGTAGCTTTGACATAGAATCTTGTAGGGTAAGCAGTGTCAAATATATATTGGCATTTGTGATAGAAGGTTGTTTCTCTAAAGTTAGTGATTCTTAAATTGTCTTCTGTGATGTCGGTGAGGGTATTGCCATTGGCTAATGTCATCTTCTTTCCAGTTCTGAGCATTGTAGTAGTTATGGAAGTCATTTCTCCGAGGATTTATTTCTGTTTTTGTGTTATATTAATTACGTTGTCCCAAATTAGCATTCACTGTTAATTTGTTAGACAATATATCATAAAGTTAACCAATAAACTAATTAAATAATCTGTCTATCTATCTCTTAATTTCCTAAATTCTTTAATATATTCAGCAAACTTATAGGTGCAAATACTGTCCAATATAATCTCAGATTGAAATTCTAAATTAAATATATGAATGTGTAGAATCTACACTTGTTTCTCAATGTTATAAACTCAGGTGATAGTAATAATAGATACCTTCTCCTATCTCTCTAATTTAGATATAAATCTTATCTATTATATATTATATACAGTTCCAAATGCATATAAAGATATATATCTACATATATTATAAGACAATATTATAAAGAGTTCATCATAGCGAATAAAAAAATTGTAAATAGAAATAAATTAACCTGAAAAGTTCAATTAATTGTTTAAAGTGATCAGGTATATTCAAATATTAATATGTAGTTAGTTATATATTTAAATATTCAATTTGAATATATTCAAATATTAATTCAAATATTAATATGTAGTTATATTCAAATATTAATATGCAGTTAGTTATAGTTGTAAATATTGTAAATATTAAATAACTATTACTATCAATATAAATGTTACTTGACAAATTACTGACAAATCAACTGGGTCCGGCAAAATATCTCACAATTACACTCATCAAATGTCTTTCCTTCTTCAGTTAGTATGTAGGTAAAGAATAATAGAATATAGAATAATTAATCTAAGTATCAAATGTTAAGGAAAGAGTAGTGAGGGGGAAGCTGGCATCGTGGCGGTACAGCGTGCGATCTTGAAACTCCAAGATCACAGCTGATATCTCCACTGCAGGACAGTTCCACCAGACCTAAACCGTCCTGTAGAGACAGTGACTGAGAAGGGCACATCCTGTCAATCCCAGGGACATTGCAAAGTCCCTGGTAGATCCTGGAGAAGCCCTTTTTTCCCCGTGGTTGAGAGGTAGCCATTTAAGCTGCTGAAGCTGGGACAGCTCCGGAACGGAAGAAAGCTGGAAAGAAAGTGTGTCAATTTGGTGAGATAAATTTTTACTTACTATTTTTTTGGAGAGAACATCCTAAAAGACTAAAAGTAAAATTTAAAAGTGAAGATAAAAGTGGTTAAATGGCGAGATTAAGTACAAATTAAACCTGAAGGTTTTTTTCCCCTTTTTATTGGAAATTGGATTTTTGTAAAAGCTTCTCAATTTTTAACTGGACTGTTTTTTCTTTTTTAATTTTTATTTTTTAAATAACTCCTTTGAAAGTCCCTTTCAGTTCTTTTTCTTTTCTTTTTAACAACTTTTGTTTTTCATTTATTTCTGGCTTAAATACTAGAGGGGAAGTGAAAGCAAAGGGAACTAAGTAACACTGCCATCTGGAGACTTGGATATATTGTTTTTCTTTCTTTCTTACTTGTTGATACATCTGGTATTATATTCAAGGACTCTGAGCCTTTCACTCAAAAGATAGTGGGAAGAGCATGTAGATTGTTTATGCAGGTGCTCTTCTGTGAAACTACTGATAGATGGAGTTGAAACTGAAAGAAAGATGTCTGAAGTGACCTTGAAAAGAGAACTGGAAATTTTGTTTTTTGATTTAGTAAAGAACCTTGGATATTCACTGGCAGTGCTTTGCTTACTGACAGAATAGCATTTTACCCCTCCTTTTTTTTAAACTCCCCCTCCAGTTGGATTTTTATATTTGGACTTTACCCTTCTGATACAGGAATTAGATTACATTCCCCCCCCCCCC
>BHFT01030247.1:0-21243 GCA_004320025.1 Laticauda laticaudata | reverse complement strand
TTATTTTATGCCTGTTTATTCCCAAAATATTTTAGTCCAATTTAGTTAAATCTTTAGTTCCAGCTTCTTCTTTTCCCAGTTCGAAGCCCCACATAGCTGTCAGAAATATTTTCTTACTTTTTTTCCTGTCCCTTTGTAATTTTGCTGCTCACTTTTCTTTTCTTAAAAAATTCCATGTTACCTTAATCCCGGGGTACTTTTGTTTAGTTGCATCGCCCAATTGTCCCGGTTCAGATGTTATCCATCTCTTTCTTCCCTCCTGCCCAAGTCTTAATCCAGCTGAATCCTCCTTTTTGGGGTGGCCATTTTGAACCACCGCTGCGGTTATCTTTGGGGGGAAAAGGACCAATACCAGGAGGGGAGATGCAGCTCCCCTCAATCTGGCTTGTGGCTTCCCCTTACTCCACTGCCCCTTCAAGGCAGCTTCAGCCCCAATCGTAATGATCGGGGCTCTCCAACGAAAGAGCACGGATCTTAGCCGCAGATAGATGCGATCTATAGTCTGTCAGTGAGGAGGCTCCGCCTTCTTCCTGCTTACCTGTATATTTTGAGGGGTGGTAAAGAGGTCTACTGCAGGTGTTCCAAACCTGTGGGACAGAACTAGGAACAAGGGCAGATGGAGACTCCACTCCAACTGATCAACTCTGGATCAACTCAACCAGTCACCTGGGTATTGTTGACCCCAAATGTGGTCCACCCTGATGGAAAGAAAGTGTCTCTCTGCCCACCACCCCAGGCATTCTGCTTCCCTCATCAAGGCCCTGTACCTGGTCCCCCGGTCTGTCGACATGTGCCTTTGCGGCCACATTGTCCATCATGACCAACATGTGGCGACCTGACACTCTGTTCTGGAAATTCTTCAGGGCTAGGAAGATGGCCTTGAGCTCTAGCCAATTTATGGGGCAAGCCCTGTCTACCTGAGACCAACTCCCCTGAGCTATCTCACCAGCTAGATGGCTCCCCAAAGCCTGGAAACTGGCATCTGTGGTGAGCAAGATTCTGTCTGGTTCCTTGAATGGATATCCTCTCCAGACTGCTGGAGATTGCCACCATCTGAAGGAACAAAGGATCTGTGGTGGAACCTGAACCCTGATGGAAGTGTGACTGGTCCCAGCCCATTGAAATGGTAGCAGGAACCATTGAAGAGCTTGAGCAGGGAGCCGTGCCCATGAGATGATGCCANGCCCATTGAAATGGTAGCAGGAACCATTGAAGAGCTCGAGCAGGGAGCCGTGCCCATGAGATGATGCCAACGCAGGAAATATTTTCCTGAATAGTTTGGACAAATGAGACAAGGGGACTGTGCGCTGCCGCCGAATCTGAAGGATGAACTCATTGAGGCTCTCCCCATGATCCGGAGAGAGAAATACCTCACAGAGAGATGTATCAATGATCACACTGAGATGAAGTAGTCTGGTCATGGAAGAGATGGCTTTTCTTGAAGTTGACAGAAAACCCATGGTCTTATAGGAACGTGGTTTGGAGGTCACAATGGGCAGAGTAGACCAATGCCAACTGAATCAAAATGTCAGCCAGGTAACTTTGGACTCTCACTGGAACAGCCCGAAGTGAAGCTGCCAAAGCTGCCAGGACCTGGGGGCTGATGAGGCCAAATGGACGGGCCCGGTACTAGAAATGCTTGTTCTGGTAACAGAAACTAAGAAACTGGCAGTGATGGAGCCAGATGGGAATATGGAGGTATGCCTCCGTGATGTCTATGGAAGAGAGATCGCCCTCAAAAATGCTCTCTAGGATTGAATGCAAAATCTGCATCTTAAAATGCTTGTATGGGATGAACCTGTTAAAAAAACCTGAGGTTGAGAATGGCTTGCCACCTGAGGCCTTTGGGATCACGAAGAGGCAAGAGTAAAAGCCTAACCCTCACTGATCCACCAGAATCAGTAAAAAATGAGGCTGCTGTGGAGGCCAGACCGCCCAGGCCACTGCCTGGTGGGTGCATCTAAGAGTTTGCTCTGACTTCTTGTCCTCCACCTTGAGCACATCCTCTGGCTCAGTGGGGGTGCCTGATGTTGAAAACAAGGCAACCCCCGGGGCATCCACACCTGGAACCAGGAGACCATTGGCCAAAGAAGAGCCCACATTGTAAAAATGCCTGTCGTATGTAGAAGGCCGAGGCCCTGCCCCAGGGGAGGCACACTGCTCCTTCCCCAAATCCAGAAATAACAGAGGGGATGGAAAAACATCTGTAGGGACCACTGGCATTGAGAAGAGAGTCCCCGTAGCTAGTAGAAGCTGCTTGAATCACCTCCTCTGGGCTGTGACTAAGGCCTTGTGTAAGAACGGTTTGAATATGGAAGGTTTAAAAACTGCTTCTGATGGCAGTTGATCAGACCTAAGCCCCTCCTCCTCTGATATGTTAGGATGCTTGATCTTACCTTCTTCTTCCTCTGACATGGAAGAGTGACTGTGTTCTGAGGGATTTGTGTAATCCCTCTCCTCATACTTGCCCAATTAGATTGGGTAGATAGGCAATTGAACTGTTGTTGCCTGGGAAAACCCCTCTGAGATGGGCCCTTTGGGAGAAAGCAGGGAACAAGGAGCGGAGTAGCTGTTGAAATCCTTCAGCTCAGTCCTGTCTCATGGCTAGAGAAACTATGTCCCTGATATCCTCCTACTGCCTGTGGGAGGCCTGCAGCAGCAAAAGTAAAGGTTGCTTCAGGCCTAGACCTAAGTCCACCTTGGATCATCTGATCTAGGGGGTGTGAGGAACCTGGACCCCAGGCAGCCTGCCTAAAGTTGGGCCCAGACCTGCTTAAGTCCTGGGGCAGAAACTCCGTTTCCACCCTTTCTGGGGATCAAGCCTGAAGGTAGCTGGCAGAGATAGTTTCAGCCTCTCCCACCCTGGCCATAACTTCTAGGCAAACCTGAATTTCCCCTGATTGGGAGGATTGTTGCATCCAGTTCCTCATCTGATCCAGGGACTTATCAAACTGTTTTTCTAAAGCAGCATGCCTTCATTTCTCAGCCCTGAGTTCAGATTTAGAAGTCTTTTGGGGGGCTAAAGCCTTGGCTTTGATCTTTGCTGCAGCCTCTCATTTTGCTGAATGGACTCTGTCTTCTTTTTTTCCTCATCGGGGCCTGAGAACCTTGTGCTTCTTCTAGACCTGTGAAGTCCAACTGGGCCATTTCGCCCTCCATTTTTGCCAACAAGGCAGACACAAGAGGTCCTGGGAGCTTCCCCTATGAGAGTGTTGCCTATTATGTGGGCCAGGTGAGCTAATTCAGCTGTGAGGCCCCTTTTTGATCATGGCTGCTCCTCCAACAAAATGGCTGACCACCACCCAAAATGGTCGACCGCCATGTGCGCCGGCTCTAGGAAGGCTTCATTGCCTCACTTGTTCCCTAGGCTCTCTAGCAGCCCCAGGTGATCAACAAACACTAATCTTCTTATGAGCTAAGAGGTGGCGAAACGAAGCTCTGAAAATCAGTTGTGAAGTGATCTTTTGTAATGTGGAGGGAACTGGGTGGGAGGCTTGCAGAGTGCTCCCTGGGTTCGCAGCTCCCTTGATGGCAGCGCCAAAGCCTCATCGCTGCAGGAAAGCAGACCCCAGCTCTCCTTGTGGCACAGCTCAAGGAGCTGTGTCGAAGCTTTGAAACTGCTTCTCTTCTGAAACTGCTTCTCTACTGTTTTACTAATGGTTTTTTGCTTTTAGCTCTTTCTCCTATCCAGAGACACTAGCTCTTTAGAGTAAAAGCTTAGTCAAAAGCTGGGGAGCCAGCTAGGGGCTGGCTTTTTATATAGTGGCAGACTCAGCTCTATGGCATCAGAGGGAGGAGTCATATCCCATTCCTGGACTCTCGGCGCAGCGTGGATGAGAATTGTGGCCATTGATTTATATTTTTGTCTTTCCATTTGGCCTTTCCTAAAATAAACAGTGTAATCTAAAAATGTAAGACTTTTAGAAATGAAGTAAACTCTTATGACAACAATCATGAGATTGGCCACCTAGTTAATACAGGTGATAATAGAAATGAGCACGACTGAATGTTAAGTGAAATGTCATAGTTTCTACTTCTGCAATTGGTTCATTTTTCCTTTTTAAACATCAATCCTCATCTAACTTCTCTCGCTCTCCCTCTCCCTCTCTTCCCCCCACTCTCATATACACACACAGATCTACCCAGTTTCAATAAATATAAATATATAAATATTTATATAATATTTATATAAAATATATATAAATATTTTATAATGTAATATTATTTATATCATATGAAAATTAACTGTCACATATACTTTTAATAAAGGGGAGAATAATATTTAAGAAATTTAAATTTAATGATGTACGTATGACCCAGAAAACCACCTGAAGCTTAAGTATGGCTTCTCTTTGGCAAACATTTGTTCAACTCACTCAGGCTGGAGGACCAAAAGGCTTTACAAGGTCCTAAATTAAGAAGGAAAGCAGAGTAGTATTGTCAGCTGATCTTCTCAAAAGAATTTGCTGACAGGTGTAAAAGCAAAGCTGAACTGGTGAGCAGTTCAAAGAGCTATGTCTGCAGACTAAAGTGTTCATTCCAATAACCCAATTAGGCATTCAATACTGAAATGACTAATGTTACTAATATGTCAAGACATGTGTTGCGAGTATAAAGAAAAACTACGGTACAGTTATCTTCTGTAAATGAGTCCGACTCAGCAAATTCACAGCAAGAAGTAGACACAAATTATCATAAAAGTTTGTTGCTTGTTTTTCTGTTACTTTGCTGGACGTTTTATGTTTCCTGTTTACACAAAATTGTTTGCCAATATTGATAGCTCTACAAGGCTTTCAACCAAGAGCAAGACAGATAGATAAATAGATGGATGGATGACAGACCTCAGACCAAGGAAAAAATGCTGAAGTAACATTTGTTAAGCTACATACTAATATACCACATGTAACATACTATTAGTTCATTATTATCATTGGAACCATTTAATCATCACAAGATTCTATAGTCTATACTAGAGATGCCAAATTGGTGGCCTGTGGGCCAGATGCGTCATGTGCAGGCCATGCCCATCTCCATGAAGGGAAAACCGTCGTGAAATGTCATGTGACAACAACATGACGCCTGAGTTTGAAACCTGTGGTCTATACCAATGTGATATCTGTTTAATTATTTGATTCAGACTTATACCCTGCCTTCTAAGGACTCTCAAAGTGACTAATGGACAGAAAACAAAACACTGTGAGTTACTAGGAAGCTACAGCCAACATTTACCCAGTCCATGGAGGCCTTGTACTTAGTTCCAGAGAATTTGTAAGACATAATAGCAGCAAGTATAACAGAGAAAAAAACTGGGCACTTGAATAAAAAAGACAACAAAATATGGGTGACTTCCCATCAACATGTCTCATAGTCCCTCACAAATTAGCAAGAAAATTGAATTTCCTTTAATTGCAGAGAAATATTCACAATATGATCTTATTTGCAAAGGGAAAAATAAATAAATAAGCAATCACCATAGGTGGGGTATGGAATATAAGAAGTCTCTTTAAAGAAAGCATGAACAATTACAAATTCAGTGGTGTGCATGTCTTGCCCACCGATTCTACTTGACATCTATCGGTGGTAAGTCTTTTGTCTTCTGTTTTATTTTCAGTCATCCATTTTGACAAATTAAGATCAAGTTTCCAAATTTGAGATCCAATTGTTAGCATTCCAGAAACCCTCAACTCCAATAAATAAATCCAAGACAGGCATGTTCTCAAAGTTTCCTTTTATTAGAGTAGTAAATTGGCACATCTGGGAAATCCTGAATCTGAAAGTTCCAGGTTTCTCTCCAATAAGTAAAAAATTACAAATCCACCCCCTGCACTCATTATTCCATCACATGCCCCAATCACCATCCATCCCAACTTGAGACATCCTCTCAACCATTCCTCAAACAGGTGCAGGAACAACATGACCTTGACTTTAATGAAGAATGCTATTATGTCTAACCACATACATGCCACAAAATTCCCCCCTCCCATTTTCCCAGGCTCAAAATTTGGCAGCGTGGAAGCTTCTGGCGCTAATATTGCTTCCAAAGCTGACAACCAGTATTTATTAATATTTTTCTTGTCTAAATTAATAGAAATTAATCTGGATTAAAATGTCATATTAATTTAATAGAATATTACCGCCATCTGAATTTGAATTCAATCCAAAAAAAATTAGTCAGAAGTATAAAATAGCCTTCAAAATATTTTCTTTGATGATAATGAAGCTGATCTAAAAATTTAAGTTATTTATACAGAAACCCTTAAAATAGGCAACAAGAATACATTTCTGTGTAAATTCATTAGAAGTCCCATAGAGAGAACACACAGCATTTGTAAGATTCATTTCTTCCTCCCAGAAAAAAATGCCGTAGTCACACACAACACAAAAAGATACTTGTAGCCTCGCTTGTTCAGTTTAGTAAAGATTAGGGATCTCTGCTTGTTTTACTGCCAAGTCTAACTTCACTTAAACAGATAAGGAGCGCAAATGAGGAAACAGCAGATTAGAGACAATGCAATTATTGCTCAAGACAGTTCATAGAAAGGAATTCTTCCTTATTAATCTATGAAAGTGTTGTTGATAACAAATAAAATAGCTCAAAGGAACTGATTTTTTTTGGTACTGAAATATTAGAATTTTTAATTCAGTATATCATGCTATGGTTTATCTACATTTGCATATTTTTATAATCTATGTAAATTATAATGGAATTCTCATAAATGGAGTGTTCTGCGGTAAAATCCCTGATCCAACCAGAGTTTCTAAATTAACAAATGAGCCACACTATTAATTGCTGATGTTATGGCATGCCAAGTAATATACATTATATATACACTTCAAATATCAAACTGATTTATCATTTAGCTTAATTAGGTTGGGGTTTTTTTCCTTTCAAAATTTCCAGAAAAACTACATTTCTTCCCATGATTTCCTCTGCTATATATTCTCTTAATATCATCCCAATAAATTATGTGGATGCATACAAGGATAGAGGGAGAAATTATGACCTAATTTTAATTTTATGGAATTTGATCAGCATTGAATTAAATATTTTTACCCAATTCCCTCAACCTTTAAAAAAGCCTTTGAGGTTCCTTTACCATTCATTGCCCCAAACTTGTAATTCGTAATTGCAAAAATTATCTTGAGCTCATATGCAGATTAATGTCAAATGGAATATGGAGGTTTTCTTCCTTATTATAAACTGTCTCCAAATGAATAAGTTGGTTATAACAACTTGTTGATTTAAATTTTGGTTAGACACCTTTAAACAACTTTTTAAATAGTGTGTGTGTGTGTGTGTGTGTGTGTGTGTGTGTGAGAGAGAGAGAGAGAGAGAGAGAGAGAGAGAGAGAGAGAGAGAATATTGCTTTCCTTGGAGATTCTATATCATATCAGTAAGGTCCAATTTATAGGATCCTACAAACCACTAGAATTTATTCTATATATTTGGTACAGATATAAATCTGTATTAATCTAAAGTTATAGTTGCAATGAAATCTATACTAATTCTATACTATACTCATTGTGAATAAATTACTACTGTACCACATTACTACGGTACTATTACTGTACATCTACAGTATTATAAAACCACTAAAAAACAGTTATGATAAGTGCATCTTTGGTATATTCATTAGCGCATTTAATAAACTACAAGTATTTTCTAATTGGTGGAATGCAAATAATACAGTGTGTTAGTTTGCCAAGAAAATTCTGTTCACATGAATTTGTGTCTGCATTTTTAGGGTTTTGATTGTGCTCCTGGCATTCTGTCCAAAATTTGCCAATAATAAAATTATTTGGGATGAATGAATTGAAGGAATACTACAAAGTATACAGGCTCCTTTCCTGAAAATGATAATGGTTGAAGTGTGGGATTGAAATAAATGCTATAAAAATGAAGAAAAATTATTTTAAAATGCCCTGACAATATTGGAAAATGGTAATGTTACAAATGCTACAAATAGAACAATGTTAAACTATGGATTAGTTTAATTTGGAGTGGATATAAATGTTGATTAATATGTATATGAAGACTGTGTGTATGGACTGATTAGCATTAACTAAAATTGATTGTCAAAAGGTAGAATCAGTCTATGTGTCTAGGAAGGTGTTTGGAAGAAATGTGATAGAAAGTTCATAAAAGGTAGTAATGAGGAACATTTGTGAAGTGCATTAGCAGGGCATGATGAATGCAAACCAGGTTTTTGTTCTTTGACAAGTGATAGAGAAATATATGAATGTGAAAAAGAACTTGCATGATACATTTATTGATTTAGACAAAATGCATAATAAAATGAATAAGCTTGAATTGTGGAATATTTTGATCACTATGAATTTGAAGCTCAGCTGGAAAATATGAAAGTGTCTGTATATGATATGTGTGTGTGTGTGTATGTGTGTGTATGTGTATATATATATATATATATATATATATATATATATATATATATATATATATATATATATATACCATACAGTATGTATAAGAAAAGAACATTCACATGGTTAATGGTAAAGAATATGATAAACATGTCATGGATAATTAGGGAAATGCTTGTGTGATATTAGCATGTAGTTGGAGACATCACACACATATATATTTTGTATGCAAAAATAGGGTTAAATTATATAACAGGCTTAAGTTGTACATCGTGGAAAGAAAATAGGAAGATAAGGACTAGGAGTTATTTATTTAAATAAAGTTATTTAAAAAGTTATTTAAAAAGCTCTCTGAGCAAAGCTTAAATAAACAAACAAAAGCATTGCATTTTCTCATTGTGCCTGACATAGTAAAGCTATTCAAATAATAGTTCCATTAGCTTATTTTGATTTGTTGAATGATAAAATGCATGTAGTATGTACTGTAATGTTTAAGGTCTATAATAAACCAAACAGGAACCCTTATATTATACTTCCATGATCTATACGCAAAGAGTTCTTAATCAGCAAATCACCATTAAGATAGGGTAGACGCTGTATTTGAGTCTCCTGAACAACAGCCCAAGCTGCTAAGAAAATTTCAATCCCCAGAGGCTATTTAAAAGCCCAGAGCTCTTGTTACCAAATACCTCTTTAATGTATTTGGATTACAAACCACAATAATATTTTAATAATATTATTAAAATGTTATTTTGCTATAATGAAGCAGTGGAAGATGCTTTTTCTCCCTCTAGAGCAGCTGCAAGTAAAGCCTGACATGAACTAAAAAAAAAACCCAAGCTCAATGGCCTTCAAAATAATAAGAGCCAATCTATCTACAAATATGTTCACCTGTATATAGTACAAGGGAAATCTGCAACAAGGCTCTCTCTTGAAATGAGTAGAGATGTTCAACATAATAATCAGTCCAATTAAACCAAAGCAAGCCTTCTATATTACATGTATCTAAATTCATGATTATATATATCTATATTACTTGGGATAAGTTACTGGTCTCACTTACTTGGAAATTAAGCAGTATTTCAATTTAACTGTACTGTGAATTAAAGCACATAATTTATTCCTGTTATTCAGGAACGAGGAATGGGTTTCAATTATTTATTCTGGGTAACAGCAAACAGGAGACAATCATATGGTAGAATATGTTACAAAACGAAGCCAGAATACAGTAGACATTAATACTCTGTTTGATAACCCTTCTTATTCAAACAGCTACAATGAAACATCTTTTGTATGAACATCCAGCAATAAAAGTTAATCTGACAAAATAATGCACATAGCATTTATGAAAATATAACCATGAGAGGAGGTACTGATAAGAGTATATAAGCAGAAGCACTGGAAGCAGCAAGCTTTTTTCCTTGCAAAGGGCCAAAGGTCTATATATTGTTGTTTATTTTCACATATTTATTGGATGTGTATGTAAGGGATTTTTAACCATTTCCAATAAATTTAAGTCCATGTGGATTTTTATTCCTGCAATATCATTTTCTGTGAGCTGTCGACCACATTTCCCAAAGGTATTGACAGAATGCAGAGATCATATTAAGAAAAGAGCTGTAGTAAGCTCCTGAATAATCTGGATGTTCATGCCTGATGCACCAATTGCCTAATTCACAAACACCACGGATTTCTTCATTAAGTAAGTCCTAACAGCCAGATCCATCCACTGGGTTGGTTGCAAATCGTTTTAGGTGGACCAAATCCTGAAAGGTACCCAGCTTTCTTAAATTTAAGTATAGAGATCTTGCAAATATAGAGTTTGTGAAACGCAATGTGCAAGCAGTGCCTCAAAAAATGCACAGAGCTACATTTACACTTCAAAAATCTGGCAATGCCAACCAGCCCTATGATAATGGATCAAATTAATTAAAAATATCTGCTACAATCCTTCAATTCCCCTATCACCAAAGGAAAAGAAGAAATATATACCAAGCCTTCAACTTTCTTCTTTCCGGGCTGCTTTCATGAAAGATTCTTTAAAGAAAAGCGACAGGATGGGAGAAAATCAGGCACAAACTTCCTATTCCCTCCCGGTTAATGAAATAGACGAGGATAAATCGGGAGCAGCAGCCTAGCACGGAGGAGAGCAAGCAAACAGGCGTTTGCGCAGCAAAGAGCCGGCGCTGCGGTTCCCATTGCAATGTTCCGTTACCTCCGACGACGCCAACGCAGACGGTACATAAACCCACCCGGGGGGAGGCGAATTGCCGCTTCTAATACCCTCAACTCTTTTCACCTTCACTATGCTGCTTCCAGCGCGGGGTTTGGGAGTACTCACCCAGAAAACGAAGGAATAGATGATGAGTAAGGTTTTCAGACACGTTATCACGGGTTTGGTCTCCATTCTCCTCGATGCCATAATACTGAAATCCCAGATGCTGGCTCAGGGCAGGGGAGGGAGCGCGCGCGAGAAGGGGAGGGGAAGGAGGAAAGGAGGGGGCTGCGAGCTCCGTTCGCGCCTCCACCGAGCGGCGGATTGGCGCCGCTGGCTCCCTCGCTACCAATATTATCGCGGCCGAGGCGAAAGCTTGGACGTAGCCGCTCCAGAGTGCTCGTGCACAGCTACTGGGCCACCGCCACAGCCTGCCCCGCCTCCTGCCGTCTCGCAGCTACCGCACTTCAGCCATGGCACTATTGTGTGCTCACACTGAAGGAGAAAGCAGGAGCCAATCCAGTTTTCCCAGCCCTCGGAGCCCGCTAGCTGGAAGGCAGGGCCACGAAGAAGGAAACAAGCGTCTCCGCTGCCCAGAACCTAGTTACGGGAAAGGTGCTGAGGCGGGAGGCAAAGGAATACGCGGGAGGATGCAAAAGACAGTTATTGTTCACTGTCGTGGCTCTGTAAAAGAAGGAAGACGTCTCCCGCGACGGTGTCTTAGGGCGGGATGATATGGATGGGAAACCGATGTAGAGCGTGTTGGCTAAACAGGCGAGGGGTCTGCTTATCGCCAGACTCCTCCTGAAAAGGGAGCCGCGTCTGCGCTTGGCTGTCCGTGAAAGGATTTCACGGTGGGCCTATTTCGTGCGCAGCCATGATGGGCGTGTGGACCTGGAAAAGGAACTTGAAACAGATAGTTTCCTCGGTCTCCAGGTGCCTCTCATAGGTTTGCACTTTTAAAAGGGGCCTTGAAACAATTGGAAGGCAAGAAAAATAGCTGCTTTCTAATCAGAGCTCAGCTGTTTACTTATTATATTTTGAGCTGGTTGTATAAGTAGCCCCTTTTCCTGGTGGAGATAAAATATTTGCATATCTTATTCATAGACTGATGGTTTACTTCCTAAATAGAAAACAAGGAGATTCAAGCTTGCCTGAACTTCTTAACCTCAAATGGCTTGCTTCTCTATTATTGAAGTGATGCGGCTACTTAGGTGATGAAACAAAAGAATGTGTCAGACAAGATTATTGTAATGTATATCCTGCTTCAATAAAATAAGAGCATTGTGGCACAGAAAAAGCATATCCCACTAATGAGAGGCTAGTTGGCGAACAGCATGACTGCTGTACCATACTATTGTGTCATATGCCACATGAAAGAAGCCATATGCTGTGCGATGGGCACTCCTCACATGGAGACATTTCCCAGAAGGGAACCAAATCCTCTTTGAAGTCTGGACTGATCATAAAAATCTAGAAGCTCTGAAAACTCCATGGAAACGCTCAGAAAAATAATCAAGGTGGGCTCAATACTTTCAACGGTTTAATTTCACTCTGAAATATCTCCCGGGGGGGGGGGATTTCTTGGCAGATGCCCTATCCAGGAAACCCCAATACAACAGCAAAAAGATTGAAATTATAAAACCCATGATCCAACCAACCCAACTTGCAGCCAAAGTAATCACCCAGGCACAAGGGAAGAAAGAATCACTGACTGACAATGCAATGACTCCAATATTTAAGGAGGCACTACTTAAGGATGACTGGCTCCAGGCTAACAAAAACACTTGCTTATTCAAAGATGGTCTAGCCTGGGTAGAAAACAAACTTTACGTCCCTGCCAGCCAGAGGATGGACCTCATGAAACATTGCCATGGCTCAAAAATAGTGGGATAACTTTGGCTTTGTAAAAACCCTGCATCTCATTAAAAGACAATTTTGGTGGCCATCTCTCAAAAAGGACATTGAAAACTATGTTGCCAGTTGCCCCATTTGCGCTGCTTCAAAAAGAAGACAAGGAAAATCTGGAATTTTACAAATAGTGGCAGAACCTTCAGCACCCTGGAAAGAGATCTCTATGGACTTTATAGTGGAGCTCCCTGGAAAGTGCAGGAAATACTTTCATTTGAGTTGTAACTGATATTTTTTCAAAACAGGTTCATTTTGTACCATGCCAAAAGATCCCAACAGCCAAGGCCTTGGCAAAGATGTTTTTAATACACATTTATCGCCTTCATGGAGTCCCCCAACGGATTATCTCAGCAGTGTACAACTCACATCCACATTTTGGTGGGTGTTTTTAAACCTATTAGGCTCCACCCAGGGGTTGTCATCAAATCATCCCCAGACTAATGGTGGAACAGAACGATCGAACAGCATATTAGAACAATATTTAAGATGCTTTATTAATTACCAGCTGGACAATTGGGCTGACCTTCTTTTTGCAGAAGTAGCATACAACTTGGTCCACAGCAACATGGGTTTCACCCCATTCCAGGTGGCCACAGGCCAAGAATTCAACCCCATGCCAGAACTACCTACCAAGGAACCTGAAATTCCCTTCCTTAAGAAGTGGATTAATAATTTGCAAGCAATTTGGCCAGTGGTTAGACTAGCCTTTACAAGAGGCTAGAGCAGCTCTTAAAGCTCAAGCAGACAAAAAAACATTGTGGTCCTAAACCATTCAAAGTTGGGGATCACATATATTTGTCTACAAAGTTCCTAAAATTATTGCAACCCTCTAAGATACTGGGACCAAATTTCATTGGCACATGTTTTATGTCTTCCAGGTGGATTTCTCAAATTTTTGAGGAAGGCAGTATGTCAGATCTGTGTATCTGCCATTCTTCAATGGAAGAAAAAGGAGGGGGAAAATAATCCTTTTTGATACAATTGAATATATTAAATCTTATATTGAATTTGTATCACTTGCACATGATATACAACTGGAGGACTGGAGCCAGGTGTGTAGAAACTTGTCACCTGTTGGAGAGATAGCAAGAGGAGAAGGGACCATAAAAACTCCAGCTCTGGAAGATAATCCCTGGGAAACTCTTCTAAGATACATTCCCAGAAAAGGGAGGGGGGAATTAACATTTTGGCTCTTTGTTTGACAAAATCCACATCTAAATAAGAGGAGGGGTTCTAACTCACTTTATCTGTCAATGTATGCCTGGAAGCATCTTAGATTCTGCTTTGACTAGTACTGGAATCATTTCCTTTCAATAAAGAATTCCTTTTGAAGTGCCTAGCTTTCAGAAGTTCATTCTTTTTCCATTGAAAGGGGAAAAGTCCATTGCTTATAATATATATTATATGATATATAATATACATACACACACACACACACACTATATTATGTATTTTATTTGTAGCCCAATGGACAAAAGTCAGTCTGCAGCCCATGCAAGACAGAATGTTGAACACCCATGATCTTGTAAAGTTTTTCAAGTGCAGCTCAGAATCTGATAAGTCCAATGAAACTGAACACAAGGCTACTGATCATCAGTTTTATTTCTCTGATCAGAAAGTAAAAACTGGGTGACCTTTTAGTCTTTCACCTAAAACAGCAAGGCAGAGAGAGAAAAGCAGGCGCGCACAAAAACTTTTTCCTTAACGTTTATAGGTTGCACAGTTTGCAAAAACCATCATTACTATGGAAACATTTCATATCATGCAAAGCTCATGAAATTTTCTCAGCATTTCTGCAAACAAAGGGACCTTATAGGGACCTTGGATTGGAAAGAAATACATTTTAGTCCAAAGCTTCATTTCTCACATTGAGCTGCTGGGTAAAACATATTCTAAGTTAGTGACAGAAAGCAGATAGATGCATTTTGCGTTTCTCAAGTAGTTATTTTGCTTGGCTAAAGTTGACAGTTCACCTAGAAGTTTTTATCTCTGCAGTTCGCTCAGTTCCCAGCTTAGCAGAGAATCAAATGTTGAGCCAGACATACACTATATATGCACTATGTATGTGCTCTAATCCAGTGGTAACCTTTTTCACTCAGAAAGCAATGTGTCCTGCCCCCCCATGACCTCTGCGCATGTACACATGATTTCCCTGCATGCTGCATCTCTGCACATGCACTCAAGACTCACCCACCCCTGCCATCACAGCTCTAATCCTTTCATATCCTCCCTTTTTAAGGCAAGAGGATGCTTCCTGTTGCTGGAACAATGGTGAATATTGCTGGGGTACTGGTGTCAAAGTAAGAACTGTGGCAGGCTTGTCATGTCTTCCCGAAACCACAACTGTTATTCCAGAAATTGTGCTAGTAACAACTGATCTTATTACAGGTTTCAAACAAGGTAATATACAAGCATCAATACAAACAATCATCTCTGGGCTTTGCCCAAGTATAGTGTGGGTTTTAAGCCAACTGTTGGGTATAATGATAATCTCCCCCCACAAATGTATACACCCATCTCTTAGTGGTGAACCGTACTCCCTGTGGAGTGTGACTCACCACTTGGCTATCTTTGGAACAGGTGGCATATTGTATCTGGTCATATGTGCAGGTAGATTTTACTCCCTGACAGGTGTAATCTGAATGGTAAACCAGAGTTTTAGTGATTTTAGCTCTGCACAGATGGTTTTTATACACTCATGATAGGACAAGTTTTTTAAAAATAATTTTTATTAATTTTCCAAATTTAAAAAAACATAAAACTTTATACATTGTTATCAACATCAAGACATCTTTTGCATTTCCTCACATTTTTCAGTATATGTATTTACTTATTCCCTTTGACCATTACATCTTACTCTTACAATAAATCAATATCTTTTCTCCTCACATCTCAATCTTCTCCATGGTATATTTACATATTCCCTCATTCTTTTCAAATTGCCATTTTATTTTCTTTTTATTTCTAAACCACTCATCCCAGGCCCTATAATAAATTGAATCTGCTCTTTTATTTTATCGTTAGCCTGTCCATCTCTATACAATCTATTATTTTAATAACCATGCCTTCTGGTGGAACCCTTTTTTCCTTCCAAGTTGTCCATACGAAATCCTTGCAGCTGTTAATATATGTAACATGATATATCCATCTGTTTTATTGCATTTTTGTGTTTATTAAACCTAATAAAAAGTTTCCGGATTAAATTCAGTTTTCTGATTTCGTGATTTCTTCTATCCATTGTCTAATTGTATTCCAATATTTTTTCATTTCCTGGCACATCCACCAGGTATGAAAATAAGTGCCTTTTTCTTTTCCACATTTCCAAACAATTTGGGTCTGAATTAAACATTTTTGCCAATCTAGCGGGAGGAAGGTACCATCTGTAGAATAATTGTGATTTTCCTTGTATGCTGTGGTGTAATTAGTTTGTAATTTGATCCCCACATTCTCTTTTCCAGATCTATATTATGGCCAACACTTTTCGCCCATGCCACCATCATCTCTTTGACCACCTCTCTTCCATTTTAAAATCTAGGAGAAAGTTTATATCTTCTTGAAATCATTTTCTTTTCCATTCTTGTAGAATTTCATCTAATTGATGCTTTTCCATGCAGAAACCAATATTGTTCTTTGTCCTTCTGATATCTCACCTGGATTTGCATGTATGGCCACCAATCTATCGATATATTTTGTTGCTGATTCTTGTCTCGTTTTTAATCTTCCTTGTGGGTCTAATAGGTCTTTGTAACTCCTCTTTTCCCCAGATCCATTGCATTTGGGTATATTGTGCTTCCATAGTTGACAACCAGTTCGGTATTTTAGTATAATGATCTTTTTAAGTTTCCATACAGATTTAAGAATCTCTAATCATGTGTCTCTGAAAATATGCATGCTTTACATTTCCCACCATTGGAAATTATGCCACCCTCTCTGCAAGTCGTACCCTCTATTGACAATACTCTTCTATTTTTCCAGGTTGATCCAATCTTTAATCCATACCATAGCCACAGCCTGATAATACATTTCCCAATCAGGCAGTCCAAAGCACTGCTTTCTCTTTGTCCTATAACAATTTCATTTTTATCCTACCTTTTTCCTATCTCAAAACAAATTTATTTTATTATTCGATCTAATTCTCTAAAAAAGGTTTTATCCAATCTTATTGGTACAGTTTGAAAAAAGATATAGTATTTTTGGTAGGATAGACATTTTAATTGCTGCAATTTTCCCCAGTCCTGATAACTGTTAATTTCCTCACGTTTCCAATTCTTTTTTTATTTGTATTATTAATTTGTCATAGTTATCTTTTTTAATTGAAGAGCATCTTGCTGTAAACAAATGCCTAAATATTTTACTTTTTTCACACTTTGCATTCCCAATTTTCCTTCTAATTCTTTTTTTTTTTTTTGCTTTTTAAATTTTTAGTCAATAATTTCTTCGGTTTTTATTAATCTTAAGGCCTGCGACCTTGCCAAATTCCTCTATTTCCTTTATTAATTTTACTCCCGTATCCTCCAGATCTTCCAGAAAAAATACTATATGATCAGCAAATGCCATATACCTTATAATGTTCCTTTTTAATTAAAGCCCCTTTGATTCTACATTTTTCCTACATTTTCCAATAAGTTTTCTAAGGTAAGAATAAAGAGAAGGGGTGACAGTGGGCATCCCTGCCTTACTCCCTTGTTGATCTTAAATGTTTCTGTTCTGTCACCATTCATTATTACACTGGCCGTCTGTGTCGTATAAATTGTCAAAATCAATTTAATAAATTTATTGCCAAATTGCATACTTTTTAATTGTTGTATTATAAACTGCCAATTAACATTGTCAAATGCCTTTTGTGCATCGAGGAAGACCATTGCCAATTGTTTTCCTGGGTTTGCTTCATATTATTCTATTATATTCAACACCATTCTAGTATTATTTTAAATTTGTCTATTCAATAAGAATCGCGTTTTGGTTGCTATGAATGATCTGATTAAGGGTTTTTTTCAATCTTTCTGCACTATGGACATAAATATTTTATAATCAACATTTTAAAGGGATATGGGGCCTGTAATTTTGATTAATTGATGTCCGAATCTTCTTTTGGGATCAATGTTATATATGTCCTCCCCATGACTTAGTAATTTTGCTGTCATTAGGACCTCATGATAGAGTTCTAATAATTGCATTTCTAATTTTCCTTGGAGCGTTTTATTCAGTTCCCCAGGGACCATCCAGTCCAGTGTCTTACTGTTTTTTCTGTTTCAGGATTGCCTCTTGCAGTTATCTTAATTTAATGTTGCTGATTTCCTGTTTATCTCTTTTTATCCTCTTCTGGGATCACAGGTAGCCCTTTTCCTTCAAAGTAATGTTGGATATTTCCCTCTGGTACATCTTCCCTATTATATAGTTCCTCAAAAAAACTTTTAACAATATGCTTTTTCTTTTCAGTTTGATGTTGTAGTGTACCAATCAGCATCCTTCAATTGTTGGATTGCTCTTTTTTCTTTTCTTTCTTAAGTCTATAAGCTAGCCACCTTCCCAGCTTATTCGCATGTTCAAAATAATTCTGTTTTATCTTTTCATGTCCTGTAACCATTCATTCTTGTGCTAACATGTTCAATTTATGTCTAATCATTATCCTCTCCGTATTTGCTGTCTTATTACGTGGTGTTTTTTCTAGTGCTTTTTCTAACTCCTTAAGAGTATCTAGTAGTTTAGATTGTTCTCCTTTCTTTCCTTGTATCTATGTGTATTTATATGAAATTGCTAGGCCCCTAATATATGATTTAGTCGTGGTTTGGAATTGATGTTTTTTTGTTTTCTTCAGAAAGAACTCCAATTCTTTTTCCAAACATCTTGACACATTCTTTTAGGATCTCCTTGTTTAGCATCAACTGGTTTTTTTTTCAGTCCTTTCCAAATTATTTAATGGGATTATGGTCCGCCCATGTGTTAAATTCAATTTCTATTTCTTTTATATTACATTCCATTTCCCCACTTGTCCATAAACATATCCAGTCTTGACCATGATGTGTGTGGAAACTGAATAGTAATTATACTGGTTTTTGTTTGGATTTCTTTCTCTCCATATATCTTTTAATCCTAATTTTCTGCCATTTGATAAAATGCTTTTGGTAATGTTTTCCTTTTCCTTTTTCCCTAGATTTTTGTTATTGTAGTCCTTTCCTAAATTTGCCTATTGCATTGAAATCACCAACAGGCATATGTTCTCATATTCCTGTTCTACTAATTTTCTGTATAGTTTGGTAATACATTTTTTCTTGTTTCTCGTTCAGTGCACATATCACTGTCAATAACATTTTCTTATAATTTATATAAACTTCTAACATCAAAATCATACCCTCCTCATCTGCAATATACCTGTTTTTGTTTGTAAATTTTCCTAATATATTGCTACCTCTTCTTCTTTTTTTGATGGCAAGAGATATGTATAAATCTCCTAACTTTGGTGCTTCTAACAGTTTACTTTGATGTTTCTGGATATGTGTTTCTTGAAGGCATATAACATCTAAGTTCAATTTCTGTAATTTAGTTATCATTTTTTTCCTCTTAATTTGTGAATTTAAACCGTTGATGTTAATGGAAATCAATTGATTTCTTCCGCCATCTTACTCTGTCGTTGTTTCTTGTTGAAGCTTATTTTGCTCTCATTTGTGCCTCATTCTTACGCCTTCTCTTTCCACTTCTTCCTGCTCTCTTTTCTCTTGTTCTGTTTCTCTTCCTCCACCCGATCTTCTTCTTGGCTCCTACTATCCACTTCCTCTTTGCCTGTTCTGGTCTTCTGATACCACATACAGTTCAAAAGAATTCCCTTGCTTTTTCAATACTGTCTATTTTATTTTTTTCATCCTGCCATGATATTAACATTTCGTCTGGGATGAGCCATTTGAACAGGATGTTATTCTTATTCAGTTGGGCAGTCAGGAATCTGTATTTCTTTCTATGTTCCCTAATTCTTCTTGGAATTTGTTTCAATGTTACAAATTTCTGTTCCCTTGAATATGCAGCGTTCGTCTCTTGTCACTTTGTATATCTCATCTCTCAGTTGTTTCTTTGAGAATCGAATATGAACCTCTCTTGAAATTCTAAAACGTCTTGTATAGTGGTATATATTCCATATACCTCGTCAATTTCCCTTCAAACCTCTTGGCCCTCTTTTTGTAATGCTTCTGCTATGAGATCTGCCATTAATTTGGTCAAATCCTCCCCTTTTCTTCTGTTGCATTCTGAAATCTGAAGAAAGAAATCAAGCCTTTTCCCTCTCCAAATATGCATTGCCTCTTCTAATTTCTTGTTCTCTGCCATTAATTTTCTGTTCTATTGATTCTACTTTCCTATCTGTTTGTTTGACCTTTGCCTCCACTGCTTTCATTTTATGTTCCGTCTTTACTACTGTTTGTTGGATTGCACTTCTTTTCATCTAGTTTCCAATATTTTACCTTTCATTTCCCCATTTCAGTTTTATAGTCTGCGTGGTTTCTCACCATCATTTCTTGTATTGTTGTTAATGCCATTTGAATTGTTTGCATATTTGATACCTGACTTGCCTTCTCAGGATTCAGCATGCCCTCTATGGAACATTGTCCTGCTGGTGATGTATTGTTGATGTTAGGTTGGATGTTGTTTTCTTCCAAATCTTAGTGGTAGTTGTCGTGGTGGACATCATAAGCTTCCCAAATCTATCTATTTTCTTAAGAAAGTCTTTCAATATTATCATCCGTTGCATCAACTCCCTTCTGCATTTTCTATGTTTATCTCTTCCTTTTATCTTATTCTAATCCCTTCAGTTTATCATTACAAGGTCTTATATACTTAATAATGTCTCTCCTTAATTTTATGCAATATATATATATATGTGTGTGTGTATTTTATATGTAAAAATGTAAAACTAAGTATTGTTGTTGTTTATAATCTATGATGGTTGTAACCCTCTAATTTTTCTAATCTTATTTAATCCTTTAATCAATTAAGTATGGTTCTAAATATAATAGCTTGTATGTAAGCATATATAATTCAATAAATATAGATAAATATGTGTTTGATTGTTTTCTCATATATAATATCTTATAACTTTCTTATAGTTCAATTAAGTATATGAATCAATATATAGCCATTATTTAGTTGTACATCAATTGATTAGTTGTTTATCCAAGGTATCAAATTGTAGAAAAAATATAAAGAATATATAAGTACAACAGTTATAAAGAATGTAGCAATTGTGAAATAGGATACATAAATTAATTCTTCTTGCAAGCAATCAGTTACACACACACACACACACACACACACACATATATTATATATAGCCTTTAGATTTTTTTTCAATATACACTTTTGAATTTAATACTTAGAAATTGTCAGCTTTCTTCTTCTTCTTTCTCCTTCTTCTGCACACCATCACATTACTTTCCTCATTTTTGTTTCCTCAGTCCTCTTTAACACCTTAGTCACTTTCACTCTCAAATTGCACCAGTCACAGCTTTCTATCAAAATGGTTCCATTCTCCGTTCAACTACAGTTTTCCAATTAAAGTTCCAATTGTTCTCTCTGTCTCTTTCTGCTCTACCAGTAATTCAATCCAAATTGTAGAAATTTGAGTTTTTATTCACAGAGTCTCGATCTTTTCTTCTGCAGTATTCTCTCTCAGCTGTAAAAACTGTTTGTTTCCTCCTCTCCCTTCACTTCGCTATCCCTGCCAATTAGCCGCTCTATCAGCTCTTCCG
>BHFT01030246.1:0-22922 GCA_004320025.1 Laticauda laticaudata | reverse complement strand
GGGCGTTCCCTATTTCGACGACGTCTTAATCTCGGCCAGAGATGAGACTCAATTAAAAAAAAACTCACAAGAAGTACTAACCAAATTTAGGGAATCTGGCCTTAAAGTAAAAAAGGAAAAATGCTGCCTAATGAAAAAAGCGTTGAATTCTTGGGCTACTCAATAGACGGTGAGGGCATCCACCCCACAGATAAGAAAATCAAGGCAATACAAGAAGCACCTGAACCGAGAAACAAAAACAGAACTGCAAGCTTTTTAGGACTTATTAATTTTTATCACGTATTTCTGCCAAACAAGGCCACTATAGCTGAACCGTTACACCATCTTTAGATAAAAAAGCAAACTGGACATGGGTAGCAAAGAAAGGAAGGCTTTCCAGAATATTAAAAAAGTTGCTAACATCCACAAACATTCTCATCCAATTTAGCAACACACTGCCTTTAAGAGTGACCTGCGACGCTTCACCATTTGGAGTAGGTGCCGTCCTAAGCCACCAACTTCCGGATGGCAAGAGAAGCACCCATCACATACTATTCTAGAACTCTATCAAAGACTGAACGAAATTACAGTCAACTGGACAGGGAAGCCCTAGCAATAGTCGCTGGAGTAAAACGCTTCCATGAATATCTGTACGGGCGGGCTTTTCAAATTGTAACGGACCACAAACCACTGATGGGAATTTTGGCGGAAACAAGCACGCCTAACATACTGTCACCAAGAATGTCTAGATGGTCAGAGTTCCTTGCAGCGTATTCCTATACTCTGACGCATCGACCAGGGAAAACAAATTTCCCATGCGACGCTTTGAGCAGAGCACCCCTACCAAACTACCGAGGAAGACCGGCAACAGCAATGACATCGCTGCAAATAGAGACTTGTCCCGATCTACCCATCTCCGCCTATGAAGTCGCAAGAGCCACAGCTAAGGACTCATTGACTGCCCGTATTCTTGGCTGGGTAGGTAAAGGCTGGCCGGAGACATAAAAAAACTGAAACTTTTAAACCGTTCCGGTCCAGACAGACTGAACTATCTATTCTAAAAGGGGTGTTTGTTGTGGGGAGATCGGGTGGTCATCCCAGCCAAGTTGCAGCCCAGAGTACTAGGATGTTGCACGAGGGTCACCCTGGAATGGTTAAAATGAAAAAGCCTGGCCAGGAGCTATGTGTGGTGGCCAGGCATTGATAAGGACATAGAGTATTGAGTGAACTCTTGCCATAAATGCCAGGGAATCAGACATTCCCCTCCAAAAGCACCCATCAAGGACTGGGAGACCCTAGGGACCATGGTCTAGAATTCATATAGACTTCGCGGGTCAACCAAGGGGCATACCTTTCTGGTTGTCGTTGATGCCACTCAAATTGGCTTGAAGTAAAAATCATGCCATCAACGACAACAGAAACGCTAATAAAAAAATTAGACGACCTTTTCGCCACCCACGGTCTACCAGACGTTCTCGTCTCCGACAATGGACCACAACTAACAAGCTTTGCAATTCGAGCAATACCTAGCCTCCCTAGGTATCAGACATGCCCTAACCGCGCCGGCCCATCCGGCTGCAAACGGCAGAGCCGAGAGAATGTCCGATTCACAAAGGAAGGGCTAGAAAGAATGGACATAGGTGATGTCCAAGAAAAAGTAAACCGTTTACTAACACTCCAGCACTAACCCCCAGTACAGTTACTAACAAGTCCCCGGCGGAATTACTTATGGGACGAAAATTACGGTCACACCTTGACAGACTACACCCAAATTTTAACCCAGAAAACCCCCCTGATTCCTCCACAAAGTTTAGGCAATTCCAGTTAGGCGACTTGGTATACGCGAAAAACTTCACAGGTGAACCATTGTGGGTACCTGGACAAATTACCCAACTTACAGGCCCCACAATCCTACCGTTTAACGGTAAGACGATGGCAGGGAGTGGAAGCGGCACATAGACCAGCTTCGATCCCGAATAATGAACGGCCAACAGACACACAACCAGTCGCCGACAATACAGATAAACCTCAAACCAGGGAGGGGGACGGCCGAGAAGTTATAAAAAACCGTTTAAAACTAAAACAAACGATTATTACCAACAAAAAGAGCAAATAAAAGACTCACTGTTTGAAGAGACTTGCGGGAAGAGCCCGTCGGAAGGGGCCAGCCAGGCCAGCTCAACCTGCCAATGGAAACGGGTGGGAGCAGCAAAGCCGCCGGCCTAAGCAACTCAGGCGGCGGCAAATGGCCGACTCACCCTTCCAGACGGTTCCAGAGAGAAGATCGGAGGACACAGCAGCCCCATCCGAACCGGTCGAAGTCTTCACGAGGAATGAAACCGCGCAGGTCCAGTCGAGTTCGGAGAAGCCCCACCTACCTGCGTGACTACGTAACCACGTAGGACTAAACTAAGAGGGGAGGGTGTTCTATATGCAAGTGGTTGAATCCTAGGCTACTGTTCTGATTGGTCTAGATAAGTAAGAAGTGGATTGGTTCACTAGGAACCAATCCAGAGAGCTGCTGAAAGGCGCAATTTTTAAAGAAATGCCATAGGCTGAAAGCAAGCAGGCCAGCCTGTATAAAAGGCTGCTGCGGCTGCAGCCAAAAACTGTTCCTATGCTATTCTGACTACTGTTGAATAAAACCTTTTGTTGTTGGAACCCGGTCTACCTCGTGTGTTTTCAAACAAAACACACTTCAAATATCTACTCAGCCTTCCCAAATTTCACACCATCCACAAATGTGATAGCAAGCTCTCTCTAAATTCCCAACCAGCTCCACTGGATTTGTTCTGAAAATATCATGTGACATAAAAACCAAGATTTTCAAAGATATAATTTCAGCTATTTCTTGGGGTTTATATTTCAAATATAAAGGATTGGATGTTAAATTTTATGAGGCTTCCACTCTGTGAAACACACAGAGTATTTCAAATTTTATACTCAAAGGTTTTCAGGCAGTATCACAAAATCTTCTTACACCAGATCACAAAACATAATACATGCCATAATACAGAACAAATCTTTGAACAAGCTCTCAGTTAACAAGAATTGATCTTCCTTTAATCTGAACACCCATCACCAGATCCATCAGAAGTCGATGATACTCAATTCTTTATATGCTCAGCTTCATGGCACAAGGATGCAACATTAAGCTTCTGTGGTCAAAAAGGGGGCAAATAAAGTTTTCTTTTTCTTTTATTCTGAACTTGGGGTTTCAACAGAGTCAGTTCACGTTCTCAATTTTCAAAAAGTTTCCAGTACTGTATAGCATTGTTCCACAGCAAAGTGAACAGCAAACTGGTAAAGGCTAGAGCCAGAGGAAGAGAGCGTTTCCTCTGATTGAGTGGTTTCTCCAAGGGATTTTCCAGAAAAACACCTCTAGCACGGCATTTGGTTTTCCATCCTTGTTTATTATGTTTCTTTTTATTCATTTGTTTAACTTGCAGTGTTTTATAAACACTATTCAGATTTTTAAAAAACATTGCAGTAAATAACCAAAGTTTGCTTCCTTCCCCTGCCCCCTTATACTCTCATGTCTAGCTTATGGAAGTACCATAAAACATT
Organism: Laticauda laticaudata; assembly: GCA_004320025.1. Taxonomy (NCBI): domain Eukaryota; kingdom Metazoa; phylum Chordata; class Lepidosauria; order Squamata; family Elapidae; genus Laticauda; species Laticauda laticaudata. The sequence goes on along the minus strand of BHFT01030246.1, from coordinate 19,376 downwards.
CTTAAATCTTTCCTTTCAGTTTGCATATCTTGAGTCATTAAATAGCTCTGTTCAAGTGTCTCAAAAAACAATCAAAGAAGAGGTGTTGATGGTTAAAGCAACAGTGGAATTAGACAAAAAGTTACACTCAGCTGCCTGGCAATTTTAACATCTTTGCTTTGATGTTATAGAGTAACAGAGTTGGAAGGGACCTTGGAGGCCTTCTAGTCCAACCCCCCCATATCAGACAAATGATTGTCCAATCTTTTCTTTAAAACTTTCAGTGTTGAAGCATTTACAACTTCTGGAGACAAGTTGTTCCACTGATTAATTGTTCACACTGTGAGGAAATTTCTCCTTAGTTCTAGGTTGCTTCTCTCCTTGATTAGTTTCCATCCACTGCTTCTTGTTCTGCCTTCAGGTACTTTGGAGAATAGGTAAACACCCTCTTCTTTGTGGCAACTCCTTAAATATTGGAACATTGTTGTCATCTTTAGAATGGCATGTTCACAATTCAGCCACTGCAGACAGTTGTTTATCTCCTTCATGCAACTAATGATGATCAGATGTTCAGCAGATGCCACTGATAAAGGCATGAACCTGTCTCTCTTTTATCTGCCTAGTTAAAACAGAATTATTATATTCAGATCTGATCCTTAAATGGATAATTTATATTGGAATGTGTCTTTAGGATAGCAGCACAAGTACAGTATAGTCTCACTAAAATCAATGGAATGTAAGGTGCTTGTTTCTCTCTAGATTATAGTAGTTTTAATTCAGTGAAGTTCAAGAAGGCTAGAGTTAAGTGACTAGGGTGAACATTTGCAGACTGCTCAAAAAAAGGAAATATAGATTTGCATAAGATTTGTATGTCACTTTATAAACAGATGACAATGTAGAGGGAATGAATATAATTTAAATAAAATGCTTTTTCAGTGCCATCATCATCAGAGGTATGCTTGACAGGACAGGAAGAGATAACCTTTTTGGTGACTGCTCACAGATTTTGGGACTCCCTTCCAAAGTCATTCAATTTAGCTCTCTAAAAAGACTTGACTTACAGAAGGGTTGTTCTAATTGTTTTGTTCTTTCTAGTTGTATTTTCAATACATTTTCATTATATTTTAATTCCATATTTAATTCCATTGTGTTTTTTATTTTTGTCAACTGTTCTAGCACCATCTGTTGGCAGAAATGTGGGGAATAAATATATTTAATTTGAACAAAGAACATTGTAACCCTGCCTGATGTGCTCAGACTGCTATCCAGATGCTTTCTGGTGAACAAATCTAGGGTCTTGCTCTTCTTCTTTTTTTTTTAGTTCCTTTAACTTTTAGTCATATTTGAATTGGACAGATTTAAAAATACTGTAGAGAATACTTTCAATTAAAGACTTCTATCTGACACTTCTTCAAACAGAAAAATATTTTCCGTGTATTAAAAGAAATAAATGTCCAAACTGATTCTCCCATAGTGATTCTTCCTTGAACACTCCCACAGTATCCCTGTTGCCTTTGTGCTCTAACTTGTGAGCATTTGGACAGAGTGCTTTGGTTTCATTTTCAGCATTACTAACAGTTTTTGATAACTTTATAGGGTGAAGATGCTTGCTTACTGAAAAGGTTGGTCAAGATTGCTTTTGGTTTAAATTAAAAAAAATGAGTCATAGCATTTCTTATTAAAATGGAATCATATTAAAATACTAGTCACTGAACCATTAATTGGCCTTTCCTTGAGCCAACTCCCCATGAATTCCCTCACTCTTTTCACAATCTGATACTCTGGCTTGATAATTTTTAATGCCTTCCATTTCTCTTTGTTCATCTTCTTCAGCTGACTTGGAGCTAAGGATGAGCTGAATGTAATTCTCCAGATGTTATGGATCCCAACCTCCATCAATTTCAGACATATAATCAGTAATGTGAATATATTGGAACTTATACTCTAGAACAGGGCTGTCAAATTCCTGGCTTGTGGGCCGGATGCATCACATGCTAGCCATACCCATGCCTGGTTTAGCAAACTGGGGGAAAGTCCCAATATGTCACATGACATTGCTGTGACGACATGAGTTTGACATCCCTGCTGTAGAATAGGGCACTACAACTCATGCCTATTCAGGAAAATTTAGAATTTAAAAAGCATCTAATTTTAACATTCTAAATTTCTTAGTTTCTTAGGAGAAGTGCTCTACATATAAAAAGTTCCATTGAATTTCGCAAAATCAGGCTAGGAAACAATGCAGCTATATGGATGCTAACATTTAGGCATATTGTGCTCCACCCCATAACAGGTTTCTGACACAAGTGCTCCTTTAACTGACATCTTACACATCCCAACAAACACTGTCAATTATCCTGGCTATATAAGGGGGAAGGGTAGCAGTCAACTTGTTCTTCTAGTTTAAAATTCCAGTTGAATAAGTGCTTCCATAATGGAGGCACTATTCTTATGACTCAAAAGGATAATTATTATTGTTACAAGCTACACCCATACATTTAAAAGTGGATACAGAGATATTATCATCAGCCATAGGCATGTGCCAAGAATGGCACGGTGACTAAAAACAAAACCACCAGGGGGAAAAGTTAAAATGTGCTATTCCAAAATCAGTGCAGTACTGGAAAGAGAGAGAGCAGAAGGGAAAATTTGAATTGAGATAAAACACTGATAGACATAGTTGGAACAGCGAACACAGGAAATCTGAAAGGGGACTGTAAACTTTCCTTGAACAATCCGTTTTAAAATCTGCAAAGCTCATTTCTATCATTTGCACACATGTGTCAACAGTTCAGAAACCATTTAAGAAGCACAGGAGAAATTGGTCAAAGACAGCAGAAAGTGGATGGTTTAAATAACTTCTGCTTTTAATCAAAGTAGTGAAACTATGCTTTATAATTTTGCTTCACACATAAAGTTAGTTCTTTCTTCACTGATTTTAAAACAAATTAGGCTACACCTCTATTATATTATGGTATACATAACATAACTATAGTCCTATTTCTCTAATTTTAATTTACTCTTGGAATAAATACAAAAACAATGAATAAACATTCTCTTGAACACTCTATTGTGTTTATTTTTTTAGTAGTGTATATTAATTGCATTGCTTACAATGAAATATTTAATACTAATTGATTTCTTTTGCTGGAAGGAAGCAATTATCCTTAATTTTCACATTACATTTTGCTAGTTTCTTTTGGTAATGTAATGCCACTTTGAACATATTATAGAAAGGGAAGCTATGAGTCAATGAATACCTTTCTGCTGTTGCATTTCATCATAACGTATCCAAAGGGATTTTGTATTCTTGACAGGAAAATATGATTTTCAGNGAAAATATGATTTTCAGGCATAAAAAAATATACATGACCCCCCCAACCCACCCCCGAGTGACATGCATGGATTCCTATTTTGCATGTGAGTGTGAATGTGAAAATGAAAATGAAAGGGGTTTGCTAAGAGTGCAAAATGTCAATGAAATGTAATATTTCAAATGCCATGGATTATCAGGTCTTAGGATAGCCATTTAGGAAACCTGTTAAATATCAGGTTACAAATTGCAAGAATAAATGAAAAAAGCATCAGGGAGGATGACTAAAAATGACAAGTTATAATTTACAACAGTCAAACTCTTTGATTCAGCAAGCAGCATAGGAGGGGGGGGAGAATAGAATTAAAATGTCTTTCTCCCCTTACCTTTCCTTCCTTGGCGAAATAAATTTGAATTACGATGTTCTTCTTATTACATTATACCAGTTTTAAAAGATGGTTTATCTTTTTGTGTATGTGTGTAGAAGTGTTTCTTTAAAGATTTCCTGTTTAGCTTCTTTTCTTCTTCCAAGCTCTTATCTCCTTGTACAAGTTTGATTTACAAAAACAAGAGAACAAAAATCAACAAACTATTTTAGCTGACTTTGAAAGTAAATAAAGCTCAAAACTTCATTTGATTTTAACGCAGGCATAGTTCCCACACTCTAAAAGCTGCAGCCATTGTAGGAAACCGGGAGAAGAAAGGAGATAAGGAAATTATTATGCCTTGACAAATTCCTTACTCTCTATATGTATGTGAGTTGCATTTCCTCATAGTTTTAACTGGAAAGTGTTCATCTCAGATTCAATTTTTCATTTCACTCTGTATAAGAAAAGCACTTTCAAAAGGCAAACTAGTATTCAAGCTTTCTTCCATAACAAAGGAACAAAAAATATTCCAGAGCTAAAAATATTAGTCCATTGTCGCACAATTAATAGTCTTGTGGCATTTTACAATGTTTGATTTATGAAGGCAGACAGTCTATCTAATCCTTGATTATTTTTTTCTTCCAATAAAGAAAATACTGTCAGCTTGTCCAGGTTTATAACAAGCCTTGAAACAAGAGATTTTCACTTGCTTCAACTTGAACTATGGCAAAATTTATAAGAAAGTTTGGCTGGAGAGACCATTTCTATACCCAATTATTTGAATAAAATCAGCTTTTTAAACTATACTAACTGTATTGTATTAGTAATATTTTATCTTGTCATTCAGTAAGAAAGCTGGCTTTTTGGCATTCTTCAAGAATTCAAACAGAATCAAGAATCATGGATGTCAGTTCACCACACTGCAAATGCAGGATGTGTCGCATTGATTGGAGAAGGATATTAGCACATATGTCACTGTGAACATAGGCACATGGTCCAAACTAGCAGCTTCATGAGTATTTAAAAAATCCATCAAGCTCTGATGTGGTACAAAGTAGAAAAAGTTGTAATGTGTATAGTTAGATATCACTGAAATGAATTGTTGTACTGTAATTTCCAGTGTATTAAACAATTGTTTCTGCTTCTGGGGCAAGCATACGACAAGCTCTTGTAGCATACTACAAGATCTTGGCCAGTCAAATTATGTATGTATTTACTTATACATTTGGGGGAGGCGGTTTCCCTTTCTCACTAGGAGTTCAAGGAGATACATGTAATCCTATTTTGCACAACTTTTTTTCCATACAAACCTTGTTATGAGGCTGACCCGAGGCAGAATGCCTGGCTCAAAGTCACTGATTAAACTGTCTTGACTCAGAGAGGCTAAACCTGAGTTTTTCCAGTCACAGTTCAGCAATTTAATCATGACACCTCCTTGACTCAATATTTGTCATGTTGCCATTCCTGTTTTATTTAATGCTTAACACAGGGATGGGATTCAAATTTTTTAACAACCGGTTCTGTGGGTGTGGTTTAGTTGGTGGGCATGGCTTGGTGGTCATGCAACTGGGTGGACATGGCTTGGTGGTCATGTGACTGGCTGGGCATGGCCAATTCAACATCACTCACATCGAGGCACGCATCTCCTCGCATGGCCTCTCATGACTGTGGAGATGCTGCAACAGTCGTAGGTGTGAAAAATGGTCATAAGTCATTTTTTTCAGTGACATTGTAACTTTGAATGGTCACTCCACACAAGCAAAGTACCAGCAAAGGAGGGGAAAAAAAAACTCCAGAGAAGTTCCAGAGACAGGAAGTCTAATCCTGCCAAGAATGTAATAAGGGTTAACGGAGAGGCAGTTTCTGTAAGCAACACCAGAATGTTTCCTTCCTGCCTTCCTTACAGGAGTAGACCAGTAATTTCTTTTAACAACTGGTTCTCCGAACTGCTTAGACTGTTAACAACCAGTTCTAGCGAATAGGTGTGAACTGGTAAGAATCCCACCCCTGGCTTAACATAAATATTAAGAAGCAGCATTTTGAAAACAGCATTTTCGTTGTTATTAATTTTTTATGGTTTAGCTCATTCTTCTTTCTGGTAACCTAAAATATTATATACTCCTACATGAAAATTGAGGAACACTGAATTAGCTTTTTTGGGGTGTCAGAGGGCTCTGGGGGGGAAGTGTCAAAAAGTTAATCATCTATATAACTCAAGCCATGCCTCCTTTTTAACGTGTGTCATAGAGACAATACAGGGAAGGGACTTCAATCCCATAGTCAAAGGTACTAACTTTTTGATGCCCTTCTCCCTCTTCCTCAGCTCCTATGGATGTCTTGATTTTGTCTGTTGGCATAATCATCTTTGTGATAATTTGAAGGTTACCTTAAACTAGATTATGGTTGCTTTTACTATTTTTTTGTTTTGAATGAACCATGAACCACTTTGCTTGAGTTTATACATAAACAAATGTTAAATGTCTGGGTTCATAATCTGAATCGCATATAGTCTGAACGCAAAACCAAATCAAATCTATTATGGCTTAGTGGAATGTGTGAGCCTATGCTTTGTCTTTACAGCATTTTCCACAACTTGGGATCACATCAGATCACAAAGTCTTCTGCAAATATTGCGAATACATGTTTAAATTCATATGACCCTTTTTCATGGGGAAGATGGGGCTTGAATTGTGTAGATGATAATAATAATGATAGTGATGATAGTGATGATGATGATATCCTTTCAGTCATGTCTGGGTGGATGATAACCTTGCAGTTTGCTTCAGTCAGTGTAAAAAATTCCAATTGCTCCATCATCTGACTTTTGAGATAAATAATGTTGGCCCATATTTTCTACCCTGAAAGAACTGGATGCTGTTTTTCTAGGCTATGCAAGATTAGAGTATGCCTTAGTATTTCCACAAGGACATCAAATAGTTCCACCTGTAATTATTTCTATGAGCAATATTGTATAAGCACAAAAAAGAAGGTACTGTAAAAAGCTGGTTAATCATTTGTCCTCAGGTACCTAGGATATACAAAACAGCTCCTGATAATTCATGGTTTCAAACACACATACTGTATATGCTTAGTTGGTATGTTCCACCCACTTTCCTAAGCTGTCTGACTGCTTTCTAGTATGATATGTCAACCAAAGATTTAAATTGCTATTTGAAAAAGATGTTTCTAAATTATGTTTCATGTATAATATAATTAGTGTATGAAGTTCTAGTAAATTCAGTAGGATTTATATCCAGATAAATGAATAAAGATTTGTAGGTTTTTTTTAAAGTCTTTCTTAGTTTTTTTGAAAAAAAATGAAAATTTTGAAAAAAATCTAAAAGAAAAGAAATAACCATATCCTCCCTTTGACCCTCCTTGACGATAATACAAGTATGACAATTAAACTGGAAAAAAAAAAAGCTTTAACTGAAACAGCTTTTCTGGATGTAATTGTCATGAAAGAGCAGAGAATTTCCATAGTACTTCAACTGGAGAATTAATGTTCTCTTCTGTACCTCACAACCATTGAGTTCAATGAGTTTAGTCGAAGAACCATTGGTGCACTTGTGACTGGCTTTGGAACTACATCTATTTAATGTTTATTTTATCTATAAGCTGCCTTGTGCAGGAAGCACTTACACTGGGAAATAAATAAGTCAGTCTTCCAAGCAGAAAAAAAATAATTTAAATTTATATGACATGCCAGAAGTTCTGTTACAAGAATTAGGCAGAAATGTATATACAAGCTTTCGCACTTCTAGGCCCATAAAATTTTAAACCCCTAGATTTTCAAGATTTATTCTTTCCATTCTCAGAATAAAAGATTATAAGAAATAAACTAATCTTGTTAGTTCAGGATAAATAGATTTCCAAATGCCAGTTGTTTATATTAGAACTGGTTAATAATTCACAAAACAATTACAACTTTATTTTATTAAGTCAGAATAAAAGAAGGATGAGATTATATTGAAAGATGCAAATTCTTTGGAATAGTACTAATCTTTGAAATTCGTCATACTTTCCTTAATTTCTGATATTCAGATTGTGAGTTTTGTAGCTTCTGATATCCTTCGTGTACAAACAAGAGGCATAAGGAGATACTGTTGCAGATGCAAACCAAAATGTTTGGTGTTCCTGGAATGTTATCTACTAAATAGAAGGTGTTTGGGTGAGAGTAGTAGATGAAATACAAATATCAGCATTTAACTTTGTGGTGTTTTGTTCTACATCATCTGCAAATAGAATCCTGCCTATTCTGAAGCATTTGAATTAGTAATGAAGTTTTAGATAATAGCAGTAGCAATAGCACTTAGGTTTATATATCACTTCACAGTGCTTTACAGCCCTCTCTAAGTGGTTTACAGAATCAGCATATTGCCCCCAACACTCTGAGTCCTCATTTTACCGACCTCAGAAGGATGGAAGGTTGAGTCAACCATATTCTACTTGCAATCTCCATATCAGTGATTATCATTTCTACCATGAATTATTTGAGATCTAAAGCATATTTTGTGGCCACAATGTACACAGAACTTTAAAATGAGATGTACATCTAATTTTACTGTATTTGTTTTTATATTTAAACTAATTCTGGGTAGCAAAGAACTCCAATAGAACTTCCCCATTTTACTCATAGGAAAACCAAATGTTGGAGGATAAATTCTCAAGAGTCACAGTATAAGGAACAAAAGAACAATGTCTGCACTTTTAAGTTAATCTCTCAAAGTTGATTTGTAAGCACAAATACCCACATGCACACAGAGAGATAATGCAGACATCTTTCTTTGTCCTTTATGCAAATTTAACAGGATGTTGTTATTTCAATTTCACATGCTTTGTACAATCTTATTGGACAATTTATTTGCCAAAGAAGCAAAAAATATTAGCTTTATCGTTGTATTGGTCAATCTGTTCAATACTGTAAATGATTATAATTATGGCTCTCTTTCTTTAATCTCTTGATGCATGTGATATGAGATCAAATAACATGATCACCTTTCTTCTGGCTACTCAATGAATTGGATTTTGGATGCAATCAAACAATTTTAAGGAGTTTACTTTTGTGCTATCTGAAGTACTTAATGAAACAAATGCTTATAGTTGCAGTTGCTTAAATTAATCCTTACCAGATCACTGGAGCTTGACTGGCTGCTTAAGATGGGCTGGAAAATACTGATTATTTAAAAACAAAAAGTCCTAAGACAGTAGAAAGCAGTAGGATACTCTGGAGTTAGAATCCTCTTTAGATGGCCATGCTATAGCAACAGACTCGATGGCAGGCAGAAGGGATGTTACACTTTATTTGGTACCAGGATAAATTTGCAAAATAGGTTGGTACCTATTGTAGTTGGTACTACAGTATTTAGTGGGACTGGAATCCTATCTTCCTTTTCTCAGTGATAAACAGAAGTCAGCCATCTGGCAGAATGGTTTTGGAATATGTTCCCATTCTTTTGAAATAGAATCTGGTACTTCCTACATAATAATCTAAATTTGCTGTATTCCTCTTAGAATAACATCTCTTCTCTGAATTTGTTAGAAACAAATTATCAATGATCACTGTTGGATCTATTTCATGGGAGTAGATATCAATGTCATCTATTTTGTATTGGCTTAATGTATTTTTTTTCCTTCTAAACTTGTGAATACATGGCCTTTTAACATGCAGTCCATTCTCTCTTTCCTAGAATGTCTTGAGAGACATACTAACTTATTATCTTAATTGCCTTGCAAGTAACCCATGTGATTATAATAATGGAGAAAGGCCTTTATTTGTCCCTACATATAAAAGAGAGATTTACAATTTTATTCTGTCACCAACAAAATACTTTTATCTTTGGCTAAAAAAAAGCAAAGAGGGAGAAAAAATAAACTTTTTCTGTTTCTCATCATGTGGAAATAGGAGAATTTTAACTTATCAGAGATTCTTTGCTGGACCTAAACAATGGTCACGGTGCATCTTTAAAAGCAACTTACAACCACTAAAAAATAACTGTTCAAAACAAAACGAGTCCCCTGGTTAGATATTAATAAGTTCAAACAACAAGTAATCACAGAAATCAACTGGATAGAAATCCAAAAGCATAAGTCTAATCCTTTTCAGAAGAATCATGTTTAAGGATATTCCAATGTAGGAGCTGGATAGAGCCCATTCTTCTCGCCATTGTCCTTTACATTTAGATTAGCATTGAGCGCGCAAACTCTATATTGACTATATATTGACAGTATCTGTATAGGCTCTGTACACCTGTACACTTCCCTAAGGATGAATGGAGCCTGATTACTCAAAGAAAGCACACAAGCAGACCATTTTTATGCATTTGCAAGCTCTCTGCGCACACAAATGGGGGAGAGAATAACAGCTGGGGTTCCCTCCCCCTCTTCATGTGGAATCCAGTGTTCTAGTGTGTTAACTGTCTGAAGTATCAGACTTGATGATGGCATAACTTCCTTCTGACTTTATCCAAGAAAGCAGCATGTATGGCAAAGAAAGCATGGCTTTATTACGGGCATGAATCCCTGTTTTAGACTTTTCATTTTGAAGTGTTAAAGACTATTTCAAAAAATTTAAGAAGTCAGCATTATCAGGACCCATATTTGCTTGTTATAGTAATCATACACAGTAAGGTTTTGTAATACCTTATTGACTAAGCAATCAATCAGCAATAAAATATCATGAAATCTGACATTATGTTTATCATATCTATTATGGTATACATAACAGATATAATAAGGCAATCTTTCTTGTTTAGGTATGCCAATTTCACAGCTTTTGTATTAGACAAAATATGTTTTGTGTTTCTCAAATAGAATACCCTTGTTAATAAATCGTAAGCAATTTCAGACAATCTCTCTTTGAATTTCTGTTGTTGAAAACCGTGAAGATGCTGGGTTCTTCAATTGCATCACTTAGTGATGGAAATTATTGTCATAACCAAAGGACTACCTTAATGAAAAAGCTGTCGTTCTTCTTTCTATATTTCATATACTCATTTCATTCTTTATAAAATCTATATGTTTATTGTTTATATATTTGGTTGTATTATGATCTAAAACCATGATAAAATAGTTTACTTATGCTATCTTGCACTCTGTAATGTATATGTGTACAAAGAGCAAGGTATCCTCTCTCTCTCTCTCTCTCTCTCTCTCTCTCTCTGTGTGTGTGTGTGTGTGTGCATACACACCAATGATAACAAGTAAAATAGCAAATGAGCCAAGTAAAATAAATAAATAAATAAATAAATAGGTGGTATCAGTTTAGCCGAGACTGCCTTTTTCTGCTCTCACAAAGACAAAAACCAACCAAATCTGAAGACTTCAAAAGAAAACATTTCTCAGACAACTAACTAAGCACTGGTTTGTTACACCATATAGTTTCACAAGAGAGGTGGAGGCTGGAATGAAGAAGTAGTTGTCTCCAAGGATCCCTTAATCAAGTAGCACAAAAACAATTTCCCATTTCCAGTTAACTTTCTTATGACATTGGAGCAATCTTGTTCAATTCCTCCAGACACAAACACATTTAAATAATAAAACCCATATAATGCCTGTAAAAATGATAAAACCATTTCTACTACAGAGCATAGATCTCCACACTGGGGAATCTGATCTTTCTGTACTTTACTAGATGATTGCCTTTTATCTTTATAAGAGTTGTGTTGGCTAATAGAAGAACACTCTTTCCTTTTAAATTCAAACACTTTAGATGTTACCATATTCAAGCTCAAAGCCTATTTTTTTGTATCTCAAACTGAGCAAGTTACAACCCAGCACCTCCTCTTTTTTTCCTGTTTAACAAATAAGAGACAAGAAAAACTGATCCCTGCCCCCAAGTCAAAGAAACATCCCAAGCAAGTTGTTATACCTATTTATCATGTAGGAATGCTTCATGTGTTTCCCAACATTTTTCCAATTTGGCCCCAAAGCAGTGCAAAATTTTATTTTGGGAACTCAGTTTATTCATCAAATTGCTGGTAATGTCACAAGGTGGACTTATCCAGTAATTTTATAGTACAGGTAGTCCTCAACTTATGACCACAATAGAACCAAACATTTCTGTTGTTAGTTGACACATTTGTTATGTGAGTTTTGCCCCATTTTATAACTTTTATTGCCACAGTTGTTAAATGTATCACTGCAGTTGTTAAGTGGGTAACCCAGTTGTTAAGTAAATCTGACTTCTCCATTGACTTTGCTTGTCAGGTTGCAAAAAGTGATCACATAAGCCTGGGATGCTGCAACCATTGCAAGCATGAACCAATTGCCAAACATCCTAATTTTGATCATGTGACTATGAGGATGATGCAATGGTCATAAGTGTGAAAAATGATCATTAGTCATTTTTTCAGTGCCGTTGTAACTTTGAACCATCGCTAAATGAACTGTTGTGAGTTGAGGACTACCTGTGTACTCTTGTGTATTCACCTGTGTATTCATATGTTCAGAGAACTATTTTAGAAAGGTAATAAAATAATGAACAAGATAGGATTGTAATTTGTACTAGCCCTTCCTGTCTATTATTATCTTTCCATATCTGGACAGGGGGTATACTCATTCCAGAAAATATATTTTGAGTTTGGACACCCTGAAATTATACCCACCTATTCTTAAAAACTGTGGTCTCTTCTGTATCTAGTAGCATAATCTAGATAAAGTGAATGAGGCATGAAATCAATTATAAAGTCATGGAATCAATTATAAACCAATCCATCATCCTACACTTAGAAACAAACAATCTACTTTCTAACAAGCAGTTTAGTTTCAGGAAAAATTTGTCCTGTAATCTGCAACTCCTACACTGCAGAAATATTTGGACCACATATCCAGACCAGGGTAAAGCAATGGACGCAATTTAGACTTCTACAAAGCCTTTGATTGAGTGGTGCATGACAAACTACTGCTGAAACTTCATTTTTATGGCATTTCCGGACCCCTGCACAAGTGGATAATCACGTTTCTGTCAAACAGGCAACAAATGGTCAAAATAGGGAAGGCCCTAGCAAAGCCAGCACTAGTTAATAGCGATATCCCCCAAGGCAGTGTCTTAGGACCCACACTCTTTCTGCTTTACATCAATGACCTATATGACAACATTAAAAGCAGCTGTGTCCTCTTCGCCGATGATGTAAAATTATTTCACATCACCAATACTGCTGCTCTGCAAAGCGACTGTGACAATGTGTCAGAATGGTTGCGCAATTGGCAACTCCAAATTTCAACGAACAAATGCTCTGTCCCAAACATTGGCAAAAAAAAAATCAGAATACCAAATACAAGTTGGGCAGAAATGATCTGTAGATGACCCTCACTCTGTCAAGGACCAAGGAGTACTTATTTCAAACAATCTAAGCCCCAGAGCTCACTGTAACAGCATTGCCAAAAAGGTTTTAAGAATTGTTAACCTTATTTTGCGAAGCCTCTTCTCCAGCAACATTGAATTGTTAACTAGGGCATACAAAACCTTTGCCAGACCAATTCTCTAATACAACTCGTCTGCCTGGAACCTGCACTGTATATCAGACATTAACACAACTGAACAGGTTCAGAGGTATTTCTTGAGAAAAGTACTCCACTCCTCCACTCACAATAGAATCCAGGCTTGAAATTTTGGGCCTAGACAATCTGGAACTGTGCCACCTGCGGTGCGATCTAAGCATAGTTCACAAAATTGTCTGCTTTAACATCTTGCCTATCAATGACTTCTTCAGCCTCAATCACACTAATACACGGGCAAACAACTGATACAAACTCAAGGTAAACTGCTCCAAACTCAATTGCAGAAAATACGACTTCAGCAACAGAGTGGTCAACGCCTGATGTGCCTATCGTCCCTGACTTACTGTCCCCATTTATCTGTATTTACATCCTTTGTTCTTGTTTATGTTCATACTTGTTATCTTGTACATGTTTGACAAACAAATAAAATAAAAAATCTCCTTTTTGCTCCTGGCAGAGACTGATGATGCCACCAAGAGATATTTCTGTAGCTCTGCTTACAATAGATATCATGGGAATTTCACTACATGAGGTTTTTCCAAGACAATGAGACCAACAGGGCCATTCACATGCCTTTGCGTCTCATTGAAGATGAAAGATACAAAGAAACAATAGACCCTAAAGTGGAGGATAACAATAGAATTGGAACAATCTTTTATGCTGATAAGCCTGATTCAATGTCAAAAGCTAGAACTTAGCAGGAATATCAGTGCTTGTTAAAGTCTTGTTCTTTTAGGTTATTATTTTTTTCCCAAGCTTTTGGAAAGAGGAACCATCCGTCGAGGCTGACAGAATTCAAAGTGCTTTGCTTGTCACGCACTTTTCTTCACAGAAAGGGGAACCCATCAGCACCCAGCTGTCTATCACATAATGCAGGTATTCCTCAACTTATAACCATTCATTTAGTGAACATTCAAATCTACAACAGCACTGAAAAAAAGACTTATGAGTGTTTTTCACTCTTAGGATCATCCCGAGGGCCACGTGTTCAAAATTTGGATGCTTGGCAACTGATTCAAAATTATAACGGTTGCAGTATCCCAGAGTTATGTGATCACATTTTGCAATCTTTGACAAGCAAAATCAATGGGAAACCAAAGTTCACTTAACAGCTGTGTTACTGAACAACTGCAGCAATTCACTTAACAACTGTGGCAAAAGGTTGTAAAATGGGGCAAAACTCACTTAACAATTGCCTCACCGAGCAGCAGAAATGTTAGTCTCAATTGTGGTCGTCAGTCAAGGACTTCCTGTAAAATGATACCAACATGCCACATATTGTATTCTACACAACACAAAGAATTAAAGGCACTTTTGGTACTTTTCTTACTGATGATTTACATTATTACTTCTCCTGGTCAGCCAGAAACACCTGGACAAGAAAAGTCAGATAACTGGGGCAGACAGCTAAAACTTCATCTTTCCTGTCATGTCTTGAGAGGCAGACAACCATTTACTACCAAAGTACTAGTAGGATCTCTGTTAAGATTTCAGTAATTGCTTGAGTTATCCCCAGTAAACCGAAGGTCCCATACACCTGAGAAAGTAGCCCTTGAACTGGTCAAGGATCCAATTACTCTGACACTATTTGAGATAGAGGGAATCTGCCTTAAAATGAGTGGTTGCTGTCCTCTACCTACTTTGTTCATCAACACTGCATTTCAAATATTGGATAAGGAGGGTCAGGGGTTATACAACCATAGATTTATGTGACAGTAGCCTTGATCATCACAAAAGCAACTGGAACCTCCTGACTGCATGTTAGGAAAACTACAATTAATAAAGAATGGAGCCAACATTCAAAAGTAATGTATGATTTCATCAACAATGACTGGAAAACAAATTCAGAGAAGTTTTGCATGTCATGTGAAACTTATTTCACACAAATGCCTCTTACGTACAGCTGTAGATTGTCTACAGTGACTCATTCACTTTTGGAGGAAATTATTTTCCTAAAGACAGAAAGTTAGGGTTTTTCTTGTTAGTTTTTGTGTTTTTATTTTTTGCTAATGAGGAATTTCTCTTCACTCCAATTTTCCTTTGCCTGTGGTTAAATAAAGTAATATGTGGAACAGTGTTACAGATGTGTGTGTGTGTGCATGCACACACATGCCCAGCTTAATTTCTATTCAAGTGATCTGGATTGTACAGCTAGTTTTGCTGAACCAACATTATTTAAGAGGTTTTTGTTATTGGTATTATCATTTGCTATTGGTATTATCATTTACAGCCTCTATTACTTTTATTCTTGAAACAACCACATAAATTGAATGGGAGCACAGATTACTTCCAGGACTAGAAAAGGCAACCCAATTCCATCACTATTTTCCTCAACCTCAAATAGAAGTAGATCAGTAAAATTCAGCAGAACGGCAACTATTCTGGGTTTGTTGGAATAAATTAAAACTGTTTTAAACCTCCGGAAGTAAAACCCTTCATAACCCTTCAAATATGTTACTGTGCCTATGGTATCCCTGTAGCCTTCAGTGGTACAAAACAAGATAACCTATCATTTGCCCAAAAGATTGTCCCTTTGCTTATGAAATCATGAATAATATTCACTTCTGATAAAAGAAGTCCTATCCATCTCAGCCAGAGAAACCTACATGGAGTCTGTTTCATTCTCTGTACCACAGAAAGAACTCCTTCTGATAGTTTGTACCTTCTGAACAACAATTACTACTTATAGAAATGATATAGCTTGTCTTGCAATGTGAAAATTATAAGGAATTGTAACTTTGGTTGGGAAATCTTGCTTATTCTCCTAGTTTCATTCTAAGAGCTAAACAGTATGTCATATGCATCTTTTGATATATATATTTTTTTTACTGGGTAAGGTGGAGAGAGGAAAAACATTCTCAGTGACCAAAGAAGTAGAGAGCAGTGTTTGAATGATGACTGACAGCCATATATTGGCTGAATGGTTTTCATGTTTTGGAAGAACGCTTATTACTATAATCTAGATCCCTACTCCACATGTTTTCCAGGTATGTAATGAATGTGAAAATAGGCATTATACTAATATGGCACTAGTATCAATGGCAGGAGCTTAACCATTTTTGGTAGCAGGGCACATTGGAATTTTGTTGGAAGGCACTTTCACAAATATCTTGTTGATTCATAGAACAGCTGCCGTAAAGGACACTAACAGTTACCAAATGCTATTTAATCTACCTACCACCCACCCTGCCCTGCTCCCTCCCTCCCCCTCCCTCTCTTTCTCTTTCACACACACATACACACACACTCCAATGCCCCCTATTTATGTATCTTATTTTACAGGAAATGTGAGCACACTCCCAAATGAAGTTCTGGGTGAACTCCCCATCATTTTTGTTTTCTAAGAAAGCTTCTGTTTTATTGAGATATTGAGTAGGTATTCCTGGAAATAAAACTGTTCTGATGCTGTGATTTACATCATACCTGCTTTCTCTTTTTTAATTAAAATATTGTTCAGGAATTTAGAAGGAGCAGAGAATCTTGCAGACACCAACAGAACCTCTGTGAGTCTCGTTTCAGGGGTTATATGGTTGGTACTAGAAATTTGGGGTATTTTATATCAAAAAATAATTGTATTTGAATGAATTTTTTGAATAGATACTGCTATTTAGGATTTGTATTTATCGATAAAAAAGTGAAAAGTAGAGCAAGTCAGTTACTCTGTGTACTCGGGTTGAATATCTACTAAAAATTGGGAAATGGAGAAATTTGAAATTGTGGAAATCGTGTCAGAAAATTAGAAGATAGCGTGTGGTTTGAATCTTTGTCAAAAGAGCTTTAAAGGCTGTGCTTATGAATCTGTTTTCTCCCTTTTTGTTATCTGAAAGTAGTTAATAATTCAAATGAAACACCATTTAATAAAATTAATTTGTGCTGTTTCATTTTCTTTCCGAGTATCATATCTTCAATTTCTTTGACTTTCTCTTTTATATTCCTTTTTTGTGTTTCTTCCCAGAATGGCCCAAATGGAAGAAAGTGTTAGGTATTGTATTAAGAATATGTATGTCTTGATTTATTTTTTAAAAAAATACTGTTAAGCTCTGTTTAAAAGTATTTTATACATATTACTTTTAACACAGAGGATGAATCAGCAGTCATATATATAATTTATTTAAAGGACGTAGCCTAAATCTCCCAATTTGGTGCCTTCCACATTTATTGGATTGTGATATTTACTTCTGAGACAGAGCTGGCTGTGGATGATGGCAGCTGAAATCAAACTGCTTGAAGGGACCAGAATGATGAAGCTTGCCCCACATGCTAAAGACATGTTATGAGATACTTTAAAAGAACACCCATACAATATATGATTTGCATATTATTTGGCTAAAACAAAAAACAATTGCTGCAGTGGATCAGACATTTTCCCAAACCTAGATAATCATTGACTATTCTCATTGGCCAAAAAACTTTGTACTTCACACGAACATTAGAATATGTGGGAATCATGGGGGCAGTGATCCAGTTAGTTTTCAGGTGAGTTGAGTTAGCCTAAGATACTTAAATAGAGACAATATTCATATTCCTCCTACTGTCACAAAGAGAAGTGTTTCTTATCCTAGCATTTTATAAGGTAAATCTATTAAACATACAAACAAACCATGAGTTTCTGATTGACTCATATTTAAAACTGATCATGTCTACATTTTTAAATTTCAAAATGTGAAAATCATACAAGTAGTATAAAAATGTAAGCAATCTCCAGATTTCTCTAACAGTGTGCTGGATATTCTTTTAATTATATATTTCTGTCTTTTCCATCTTTCTTCTTTTTTATTGTCATTAAATTTTATTTAGTTTTCAAAATTTAAAAACATAAAATAAAACTTTATACATCATTATAGCAACATCAAGACATCTTTTACATTTCCTTATCATCTTTCTATATACACATTTCTTTCATTATGCTATTTCAACTTAATATATAAATAAATATAGATAGATATGAATATAGATATAAGTATTTATATCGTTTCTTATTCTTTATCTAATTATCATTTTGATTTCTTTTTATTCTTAAACCTTTTATACCAGGTACCCCAGACATTATAATATATTGACTCTTGTTTGTCTCTTAATTTCCTTTCATTCTTCTATTAGCTATCTAATTATTCTTGTATCCTTGGAGAGTCAGATTACTGCATGCACTTCCTAGCTGGTGAGATTTGGGCAATAGGACTGCAGCAAAATAGATGCTTCAGACTAAGTAAGCATCTTAACTTGCATAAAGTGAGCATATGTGGGGTAAAATTGGCCTTTGGTTGCAGGTGCGGCAGATAGCCCAAAATATGTCCCAAATAACAGTGCCATGTGCTTTCCATCATCAGAGAATGCTGCTGATATAAAACCTATTAGATTGTTTTTATGATGGCATGAAACAAATACTGAAAGATATTTGAGTGGTCACAGGTTCGAATTATAGAATTATAGAAAAAAGTGACATGGAAATAAAAAAAAGAAGTGAGACAATTGAAGTAAACCTAATCTGACAAGAGTAAATAAGAGTTCTATTCTCTTGTTTTCTATAGCTCCCCATCTCAACAAAGTGATTCTAGGTGGTGTCTAAAACTAAAAAACAATTAAAAGCAATAAAATAACACACACACACACAGGCTAACTATCTTGGCTAATATATATAATAGCCAAAGTAGTTAGCCAAATAACAGTGAAGCCCAGGAATGGGGCTCTTAACACATTATGAATCCTGGGCCCAAGTAAGTAGCCAGTTTTTTAAAGCTTTATGAAAGGCCATCAGGATTGGGCCATTCTAATCTCTAGAATATTCAACAAAGCAGGAACTACAATCGAGAAGGCCTGTTTCTAGTTCCGGCCAATTGACACTCTTTGGCTTTCAGGATCCACAGCATGCACACTCTGGTGTATAGAACTGGAAGAAAATGAAAGGAATTGTATTATACACAACCATAGAACTGTAAAGATTTGGTGAAAGAATACAATAAAGTAAATAAGCTTGAATAATGGAATAGTCTGTGCAAACACAGAATTGAATCTTAGTTGCTGAATTGAAAAAAAGTGGTATATGATGAAAGTAAAGCATATGTGAAAATAAATAGAATACTTAGCTAATGGTTCACCATGGAGGAAAATATAAGATATTTTCTTATATTTGATATGATTTTTGTTCTATATGTAAATGGGTGACTCCAAATCTACAAATCTGATTGGCTAAGGAAACTAAGCATTGGATTGGTTCA
>BHFT01030244.1:0-15278 GCA_004320025.1 Laticauda laticaudata | reverse complement strand
CAAGCAAAATCTACCTCTAATTAGATCTAACAGGATATTCTGACAGTTTTAACTTTATTCTTGCTCTTTCTTACCTTGCCATATATATTTTATTTTAATTTTCAAAATAGTCTTATCAAGCCTAATGGAATTGTTTGAAAACAAATATAAAATTCTGGGTAGTCAATTTCATTCTTGATTGTTGAGATTCTCCCTATTTAGCGACAATTGTAAGTTTTCCCATTTCCACCAAATCTGATGCTATCTTCTGTTTAAGGGTTTGACTGTATAATTATCTCTTTTAACTGCTACTACATCTTGCTGTCAAATATATCCCAGATACTTGATCTTATTCCATGCCTTGGAATTTCTCAATATACTCTGCCAGTTCTTCTTTTGTCTTAATAAACATATCTGTGTTCAAAATCTTTGTCTTTAAAAAAAAATAATTCAATCACACACACACACACCATACCCATTACAAATATTGTCAAGGGCAGGAAAGGAAAACTATAAGGCAAAAATGATGAGGGGAAAGAGAAATTTTAAACTAAAATTTGCCAATGGAGTAACTTCTAAGACTAGGATCCTCTTACTATCCTATTTGTTGCTGTGACGTTGGGACTAATATTATCTGACAACCATTTTTCTTGAGCAACAGATTCTCCTCAGGCTGCCTGTCCTAAGTCCACTTTTGTTCACCCTGTTCACCCATGAGGACTGTTGTACTCGGTTTGCCACCAACCATGTTGTGAAGTAACAGATTAGAGATATCAGAGTTGGAAGAGAACTTGTAAGGCTCATCTAACCTTCTCCCAAGCGCGCGAGACCCTACACCATTTCTAACAAATCGGCAGTCCAATCCCTGAAATCTCAGTGATTTGATTGACATTCTTACAACTTCTGACGCAAGCTGTCTTCATTGGTGATTGTTTCTCTACTGTCAGAACAGTTTCTCCTTATTTTCCAAGGTTAAATCTCTCCTTCAGTTCTCCATCCATTATTCCTTTGTCTGGCCTACAGGCCGCTTTAGAAAAAAAGCTTGACCCCTCCTCTTTCGGGGCACACCCCTCAAAATATTGGCAAGACTGCTCATCGATTGTCTCCCGGTGGTCCTTCACGTTACACTAAGCCGTGCCCAGTTCCTATAAACCATTTCTTGCATATTGTTTTTAGTTCATCCCAGTCCCCTAAAATCATCCTTGGTTGCTCTTTCTCTTTGTACTTTTTCTAGAGCTCTCAACATATTTTCATAAGTTGGTGACCAAAAACTGGATGCAGTACTCAAGGTGTGCGTTCTATTAAAGGCTTCAATATGCATGAAGGCTTCATATTGCTAAAAATATGCTCGTCATATTTAGGGCTTTTCATATGTGCTAAATATGTGGCTTCATATTTAGCTGGTTGTCTACTAGACTCCAAAATCCCTCTCACTAGTTACTGAGAAATAGTTATTGCCAGCCTTGGTTTCACCCAGTTGTATATGTGTACTTTTGGCTTTCTTGCCTTAGTGTTAGGCACTTTAACTTTTCTCATATAATCGAATTATCATTTTGTTAGATATGCCAGTGTGCTAGCTGTCAAGATCTATCTGGATCTTGAGCCTATCTGTCTTGCGGTTGTTAGCTGTTCCTTGCAAATTTGGTAAGTTCCCCTTCGATATTCATCATCTAAGTCGTATACTACATGAAGATACTGAAGAGTTCTACTGGGCCTAAGATGGAACTTGCTGGCAATCCTAGCTGCTTCTCTTCCTCCACTGTAGACTTAGACCCATTAGGACTACTGTGTTTGAGATATGGTTTGTACCAGTTGCGATCCATCTGGTGGTGTGTGCTTTCTATTCACTTTTTCATCCTTACAAGAGTAGGTTGTGGGTCTTACTTTGTGAAGCCCTTGCTGAAATTTAAATATATTATGTCCACAGTATTTTCTGCATCTACTAATTTACGTCACTATGTGAAGAATGAAATTAAAGATTGGTTTGGCATTGAACGTGTTTTAACAAACCCGCTGTTGGACTGCTAGTTAACTACTTCTGGCTTGATTTCTACGATGTTGGCAGATTTTGTTTTTATTATATTTTCCAGTATTTCCCAGGTATTGATTTTAGGCTTGATCTCGTCTAGAGTTTCCTGAGTCTGTTTTTTTTGTTTTCTCCTTTTTTGAAAGATGAAACCACATCAGTTGCTTTT
Source organism: Laticauda laticaudata (assembly GCA_004320025.1). Taxonomy (NCBI): domain Eukaryota; kingdom Metazoa; phylum Chordata; class Lepidosauria; order Squamata; family Elapidae; genus Laticauda; species Laticauda laticaudata. Next base: position 13,104 of record BHFT01030244.1, on the reverse strand, counting down.
TCCAGTCCTGTCTGGTAGTTCCCTGATGCACCTCCAGCGATTTTTGGAAGATATGGTGCAGTGGTTCTGAGATGACTCTGCAAGCTCCCTTTAAACTTCTTGGGATGTAATTTGTTCAGGCCTTGTTAATTTTGGTGTTCATCAAGATCCTGACAGCGTGCTCTCTTACCTTTTTTTTTTTTTTTGCTTATTTTAATTTTATTTCTTGGTACTGTTTTTTACAGTTAATGTTTTTTGCTGGATTGAGCCTATACGTTTCTTTTATGCCTGGTCAAGGGTTCCTAGAGATGGCAAAGAGTGAGTTTAAAGCAGTTCTGCTTTCTCTCAGCTGCTGTTACTTCTCTTGCTGTCTTCTCTCTTTTAGTGGACTGACTGTTTCCTTGAATGGTTTCTTAGTACTACTAATATGTGAAGAGCAGAACACCTTTTTTTTTATTATCTTTATGACTTTTGTTGCACAGTCTTTCGTTCTGAGCCTTTGTTTTCCTGACTTTGTCTTTTTGCAAGACTTTGGCTATCTGCGCTGCATATTCATGCCTTACTTGAATGTCACCCTCCTTTCCATTTTTTTACTTACTTGTTTCATGTTTTTTCTTTCCACACTTTGCCAGAGCAAGATTCTGTGCAGCCATTGCTTGAGCCTGTCTATATGACTCGCGATCGTACTTTTCAGAGTTTCCCAAGATTCTTGAGTTGTTTTCCCTTTTAGGATTTTCATCCATGGAATCTTTCCCAGGTTCTCTCTGAATTTATTAAAATCAGCTATTTTAAAATCCAAGACTCTGGTATCATTATGTTCTATTGCTTGTGTTTATGTTATGTTGAATTCTAGTATTACATGGTCACTCTCACCCAAGGTTCCTGCAGTTTCAACCCCCTCTATCACTTCTTCTCTGTTTGTAAGAATTAAGTCTAGTATGGCTGTCCCTCTAGTTCCATCCTCTACCTTTTGGACAACAAAGTTTTCAGCTAGGTTGGTTAGGAACTTATTTGATTTTTCATTTGGTGCAGAATTAGTTTTCCAATTGATATCAGGATAATTGAAGTTCCCCATTACTATTGTTGTGTGTTTCCTGTATATGTTTGTTAGTTGGTTGGCAAAAAGGACATTTATTTTTTCTGCTTGATTTGGTGGCATATAATTTCCATCTATGGCCATGTCACTCTTTTTTTTCTTTTATATTAACCCATATACATTCTAGGTGGTTTTCATCTTTGGTTTCGTGCATTTCTGTAGCAATATAGTGGTCCTTTACATACAGTGCAACTCCACCTGCTCTTTTATGGGGTCTGGTTTTTTTTAACAGTTTGTATCCTTCTACCTGTATGTTCCAATCATGGGTTTCATTCCCACCAAGTTTCTGTTATTCCAACTATATCATATCTACCTTCCTGTATTCGTAGTTCAAGTTCACACTGTTTGTTCTCCAGACTTTGTGCATTTGTATATAGGCACTTGAGATCTTTATGTCTGATTCTGTGTTTACTGTCTACATAACCTGTGTTGTGCCTGCCTGCCCCTACTTTCTTGCCATCTTTGATTAATGCACATGGTATGGCATTCACTATTAATATATAGATAATGCTTGGTTTTGCTTGACAGCAAGGTTAATAATCTTACCTGCACAAACATCTATTTTGCATGCACTGGTATCATTATTAATTTTAGTATGTGGATGATACAACAGTAATGGGCTTTATTCTAGATGACCGGGAAGGTGCTTGCCGCAAGGACAGTTTGATAAAGTGCTGTAACAAAAACAGCCTCAAAAGTTTAGGAAAAAATATAAATCTACATTGTTGATTTCAGAAAAGTAAGGTACAGCCACACATCTCTGTGTATTAATGATTCACTTGTGGAGGTGGTTAGCAGCATCAAGTTTCTAGGTGTGCAGCTAACAAGTAGGCTCGATTGATCGCTCAACCATGAGACATTGGGGAAGTGGGCATAGCAGCCCTTGCCCTTTCTGTGTCATGTGAGAAAAGTACATCTTCCTTCCTCTGTCCTTATCACTTTCTATAGAGGGACAATAGACAGCATCCTCTATTGTGGTACTCTCTGGTTTGGAAACATTCCTGCTTCAGACAGAAAACCTGTGCAGAGAGTGGTGAGGATGGCAGAAAAGGTAGTTCACTACCTTCTATCCAGGACATGGTATATAAGTGATGTTTGAATTGGATTCACATCCTCTTTACAACCTGTTTTTCTTGTTACTTTCAGGGAGGAGGCTTCGAGGTATCCAAAAAAACATCTAGATTCAAACACAATTTTGTTTCATGTAACATCAACTTTGTGAACTCTCAGGTTTCCTCCTTCCACTTTGTATTCAAAATGAATATGTGTGTGTGTGTGTGTGTGTGTGTGTGTATACATACGTACATATGTATATGTGTGTGTGTATACATACTGTATATACACACACTTTCTCTTGAAAGCAGGCAACAGAATTTTATTTCATGTGGGCCAGTGTTCTCACAGTAAAAAATGACAATAAAGGTTATCTTACCTTATCTTGTTCTTCCCAATTATGTGTGTACTGATATTTTATACTTTTGACACCAAATGCTGATAAGACTATAAAAACTGTCCGTAATATTAATATCTAACAAATTCTGAAGTGCTATTATGTTGCCACCTCTTTGTAGGACAGCAAAGGAAGGTTACAGGCCACAACAGAAGAAATCTATCACTTACTAGCAATACAAAACAGAATACATTTATCATCAGCAGAACAAAACCAATTCTCAGTCATACCGGTTATGGTTGTTCCAAAGGTACTTCTTCACGAGGCAACCGGACTTTCTTGTTTTTTCTTTGAAGACGTTTTGCTTCTCATCCAAGAAGCTTCTTCAGGTCTGACTGGATGGTGTGAAATGGAAGGACATATATTTCTTGCAGACAGCTGGTCATTTGTGTTAGGAATGTAAGTCACCTAACAGTTGGGTTGGAAAATATATAAACCAGGATAGACATTTTAATACTGTTGCTTTAAGGGAATGCTAAAATTGTAATTGGGTGTGGTTTCTCAAATGGCCATAAGATGGAGCCAGAAACCTAGATTGTTCTGTCCTGTTGTTGAGAGTGTTGCTGTCCCTGCATTTTTCCTTGACTGTTACTGATCGTCATTAGTCTTGGATTTGATGTAAGTCTGTTACTGAACTGTTTTTGATACTGGACTTTGTTATTGGATTATCCCTAGACTGAAAACTGACTGCTTTAACCATGAATGACTTGGACTGTTTGTTGAACTTTGCTTAACAGTTTTACTGGAAGTAAAAACCTACATTTTACTGTACAGTGTATCTGTGTGCCAGTTGTGTATTATTCTTCACTACTCTCACTATGTCTCCCTGTGTGCGCTCATTCTCCTAACGAGGAATTACCTGAACACTGGTTATGGGCCCTGACCATACCAGGCTCAGGTAACTGAGAGTTGGTGTGAATGCACAGTACCGTATACAGACAGCTGTTTACTGTTTAATTGTGGGTTACTATCCTTGTAAAGATGGCACAAGACCCGTCAACAAGTCTGTCATTGATAGCCCGGTTGGATGGAACAAACTATGTTTCCTGGTCTATGAAGTGCAGTCTACTTCTGCGTAGAGAAGGGTTATGGAATGTAGTTCAAGATCCTCCAGATGTAAATGCTTGGGATTCAGATGATGAGGATGATGCAAGAAGCTTGCTGACTTTAAATGGAACAATGAACAAGCTCTTTGTATAATTGGACTAACACTGAGTGATCAGCAGCTAGTCCATATTCATGGAGAAGAGTCTGCTGCTAGGTGTTGGGAGAATTTGAAGAGGTTTTTATGTTCGTGACAGTGTAGGTGCACACATGCATCTTACACGTAAGCTGTTTAGAGCACATCTTCTGAAAGGTGGAGATATGTTAGCTCATTTGAACTTCATGAAAAGATGTAAATACATGTAAATCTACGTCAGGTACTGTGGTATTATGAGCAAAGGTGTTGATTGGATGGGTCTTTTCGACAGAAACATCTAAGTTTGTCAACAATGGAGGCTGAATTCTCACGTTTATCACTATTATGTATAGATTTAGTTTATTATAAGCAACTATTGATTGATATGGGAATTGATGTAACAAATTCTTTTGTTGTTTATGAAGACAACCAATCAGCAATACAGATGGCTTCCAATCTTGCTGTAAAGACAAGATCAAAACACACAGATTTAAGATTTTAAATGTGAGACAATGTGTGCAAAGTAAACTGATTAAACTGGAGTACTGCTTGTCAGAGAATAACATTGCAGATCATTTTACAAAAGCCCAAGGCTCTGTAAAGCATAAGGCTTGCTGTGAGGATTATGGACTTAAACTGTCCTACCAAAGGGAAAAAATGTTAGGAATTGCTAGTTACCTAACAGTTGGGTTGGAAATATATAAAACCAGGATAGACATTTAAATCCTGTCTCTTTAAGGGAATGCTAAAATTGTAATTGGGTGTGGTTCTTCAAACGGCATAATATGGAGCCGGAAACCTGGGTTGTTTAGTCCTGTTGTTGCTAGTTGGTAGTTGGTCGATGTTCTGATGTTCGCTGTTTTTGGTACCTTAATTTTTCCCTATTTACTGTTGCTGATCGTTGTTTTCTGGACGCTGTATTCCTGTTACTGAACTGTTTATGATACTGGACTTTGATATTTGGATTATCCCTGGACTAAAAAACTGACTGCTTTTACTCTGTATGACTTGGACTGCTTATTGGACTTTGCTTAATCATTTACTGGAAGTAAAAGCCTACATTTTACTATACAGTGCATCTGTGTGCTGGTTGTGTGTTATTCCTCAGCATTCTCACTATGTCTTCCTGTGTGCACTCATTCTCCTAATGGGGAATTACCTCAACAACACCCCTGCTATAAGGTTAGGCTAATATCCATACAGAGTTACTTTATCTGTTGCGGTTGCCCCAATGCACAGGCAGACGAGGGTTGTGGCTCAAAAGATATGAAACTGAAATTGAGCACACTCCTGTCTTCTTGTTTGATCCACATTTGAGATGAATTTATGCATGTGCTGTAGAGCTATGATGCTAAATCTGTTTCATTCTTATTTCATAGGTGCAAAGTAACATGTTTCTAGACAATTCAATATTCGATCTTGGATATTTTTTTATACCTCAGTTAGTTGTCTAAATTTTTTAATATGAAAGATTGGTATTCAGCTTATATACAAAGAAGTCTCTGCCTAGAAAAAATAACGTTTCTTCCTTTTTGACTTAATTGTACTATCTTAACATATTCCTGTTTCAACATACTTCCATGCTGTGCTGTAAAAGAGATAGATTATGAATTGGAAGATCCTGGTACAAGAGTCCTTGTCATTGAAATCTACTGGGTGATCATTTCTCTTTCTTTCCTTCTTTCCGGTTAACCTACTTTAGGGTCAAGTATATTACTGCATAGGTAAAATGAAGGGATTCCACATAAGCTATACTCTACTGATCTCCTGTAAGAAGGACATTATTTGATAACAATCACTTATATCACTCAAGTTCTTGAAGTTGTGGAATGATAAAGGCAGAGAGGTGTTGTTTCTGCATTCAACACTGGAGGTTTTTAAGATAAGATTGGACAACCTTTGTCTGAAATGATATAGGGCAGGGGTGTCAATATTATTGAGGGTTGCATCAAGGTTGTGTTTGACCTTAGCGGGGGGTCCTCTGCCAGCAAAAACAGAGCTCAAGGATGCGTGCATGGGCAGGGACAGCCTCCTGCAGACCTCTGCTAGTGAAAACAGGAGGCCATTGCAGCTGAAAATGGAGTTGGTGAGGGTGACACACAGCCCTCCTGAGCTCCATTTGCTGGCAGAGGCACTGTGAGCTGCCCCACCATCCTTAACTTTGGCAGCCTGCTCTATAAGGTTTCTCTATTCAAAGGGGATTCTTTTCCAAATGTATGGCTAGTGTGGGTAAGTGAATGTCACGTGCATATGCCATGAAATAGATGGGCATGCTCCTTACAGTCAGCATCCCAATCTTAAAAGTTGTGTTTTAGCTTTTTTGATGCAAACTCAAGCTTATTATGAGCCAATTAAAACAATAACAAATGCTAATCAACAGGGCAAAGCCAAGGAGTTTTATTTTGCTAGTCAGACTATTCCTTTTGATAGTTTTCCTGATATGGGAGAATTTGTCAAAGTAGCGAAGTATGCAGAAATATTCAGAATATCCTAAAAATGCTGTTGTATATTTTTTTTTCAGTTTTCAATTATTAACCCTTGAATTACCATCAAAGATCTCACTTAATCCAGTACCTAATTCAATAACCTTTTTTGTTGACAAATAACAATTACCTGGATTCTTATAATACAGTAACATAATCTGCGCATTAGTTTTAATAGCTAGATTCATGCAAAATGCTAAGGCAAAATCAAACAAAGCAAAAAATATAGCAGGATATAGGAATAAGGATTAAAAGGAAGTTTGAAAACTACTGTAGTACTGAAACCAGGGTATCTTGACCATTTTTACAGTAATTAAGTTTCTTTCTCTAGATCTATGCATAAATACAGCAGTATAATAGCTTTTCTATACAGATAATTATAGTTACAATGATTACAGTATCTTATAACAGACGTAATGTAATTAAAATAAAGCTACTGTTCGACTGCTGAAGCAATATGAACTATTTACTGTAATCAGAAATTGATAATAATGTTTACATTATATACTTCTTCTAGTCAGTTTTATGATGATCATACATCTTAATATTCACATCACTGAATGACCTTATGGCTTGAACTTTAAATGGTTGAAGGCAAGAGATTAGTCCTTGACCTTTATTGTTATCTCTGTTTTACAGTGAAATGACTTCTGCAAGCAACAGTAAAAGCATTTTTAATCATAGTATTCTGTATTAATAATATATTTTTAGATCAACTGTGATTATTGCACTTGAACAAATTATATATGTCAGCACAGATTATTCTGCATCCCTTGAATTAAAGTAGTGACAATGCTAGATAAAGGTTAAAAAACAAAACATTAAAAATCAAAACAAAACAGTTCTGTTCCAGTTCAACTTCCTGTTTGTACAATAATTTTTGTTAAAGTAAAAATCAAACTACTAATACAAAGTAAGATAGATAGACAGAATTCTTTATTGGCCAAGTGTGATTGAGCACATGAGGAATTTGTTGCATAAAGGGAAAAAATCTATTCATCAAGAATCATAAGATACGGACTTCCGGTGACAAGATATGGGCAAACAGAGGTGCTGAAGCTCGTTCTGGGTTTCACGCTATCTCCTCTTGCTGTTGGAGTGACCCTTAGGGGTGCACGCATCTTGTAGAGAAGTGTGCCAGTGTGGGGAGACTACTCAGTCTATGGTGTGGAACAAAGTGATTCTCATCGCGACGTAGAGAAACCCTGTGGAAGTACACGACCATCAGAAACTGATCAGTAATGGGCGTCCTAAAAGTCTTGATCCGTTGACAATACAAGTAGAGAAAACAACAGTGAGTGTACAGACTAGTGGTGAATAGACAGAGTGTGAGGTTGAACAGAGAAATTCTGTTGATCCTGCAATTTGACCGTCAGGTATGAGAATATGGGAGAGACCTTAGTTCAGAGCAGCCTTGAACACAGCGGCCAAAGTAGAAGTTTACGAAGCTGGCTACTAGTGCAATACATAAAAGGGACTCGTAGGATGGAAGTGGGTAAGGTACGAGCCCCAGCGACTTCGAGTACGACCGTAACTAAGCAGGACCATAGAACGCAGAAATCATGAGGGGATCTCGAGAGACTGGACAAATCCTGGTGGGGGAGAGAGAAAAAAGGAAGAAAGAAAGCCAACATAATCTTACTACTTAAGGGAGGAACACTCTATCGTAGAACAGCATTATCTTGCAATTTGTCGGATAGCATTACCATGGAGCAACCAATTTGAAGGAATGCAAACTTCGAGATGGGGTTCAGACATATGACGAGTACGGAATAAATAAGATTACATATTACATCTTTATCATTCCTCCCGGACACGGTAATGAAAACCTGAAATCACATCTATACTATGCATGCCCTTTGTTTCGAACCTACTTGCTGGAGCTGTAGTACAGTGGGAAGTTGATATCACAGAAAGAGACTTTTCGGAGATCTAATTGAGCTAGTAAAACACTCTATATACAGGAGAATGGTACAGTGGAGTGGTCGGGGACAGTGAATCAGAAATAATATCTGGCGGCAGTCTGTAGCTTCCTCGGTGCATTCGGTGAAGGGGATCTTGAGAAGGATAGCGACAATTATGGACTTAAGGCACGATAGATGACTTTTAAATCTTTGCAGATTGGCAATAATTCATTTCTTGACACCAACTCAACTGATTTATTGAAATGTGGTAGGACGATAAATTTATATATGACTTGTAATTTGTATGACGTTCTTAGTTAAATACCTTGGGTTATGTTATATTTTCTGAGTTGAAATACCACACACAAAAAGGGCAGACGTGATACTATATTGTTATGTGTACCGGTACTAGTGATCACTATGTGAAAGTATAGGTATCGTTGATTAGACTTGCTAAGGTTTATTAAGATAAATGTGGAAGGCATGTGATTGTTTCTGCTGATTACGGTGAATCAAGGATAAACCTATTATTAATGATGATATATGTTTCGTGTCCATTTAGGATTCCTCGATAACGTGATTTCTGAAATATTTATGCTATGCATAACATTCTGGAGTTGTATGGAGGTAGTGCGATAGGGATGTGCATGTCACATATATACCTGAGCAGGTTATTAGGTATGAATTTATTTGTTATGAAGACTTTATCAAATAGATGAATTAGAAACTCTTTTTGGTATTAGCTAATTATTAAGATCTATCAAATCCACGTCATCTGATTTAGAAAATTAGTATTAGAAATTTGTGGCTCCGCGAGAATATAGTATATTAATGTTGACAAGAAAGGTTAATCCTTATAACATATTATTGGAAATTAGCGTAGTATGCGCCATTACTACATTATAGTTTATACAAGCTTGATAACCGTGCTAATCAGTAATTTGTTATTAATTTTTGAGGAACAGAAGTCATTATTTATATATAAATTACAAATAACGAAAAAATATCAGGGGATAATTAAGGTGGGTATGTGATTTGATTACAAGAAAAATGACAATACGTAGAGTCAAGGTATACGACACCATAGATGATAAACGAGAAATACAAGACTTACTTCCCTAAGTATAAGCAAGAGCAGCTGCCGGTTATGCCCATTCTACCCTCTAGTGATGGGCAACAAAAAGACCAATTGTAAAGAAACTCTACTCTGCCAAGGAAAATCACACCACCTAGCCCAATCACTCGTTTATATGCCACACATATTCAATTTGACCTCACTTGGTCGGACAGTTATAACTTTACATATGTACTAGATCTCATGCTAGAAGCTTTCCCAGGAAATAACACGAGCTTGAAATAATCGCTCTCATTATTCATTATCCACAACCACCAATGAGCTGACAAGTCATCATATATGAACTAGCACACAGAGACCCGTTTAATGATGGGAGTTGCCAAACTTCCAAAGAAGTAGATAATGAAAATTAGTACTGGATTACATTTATATAGTTTCCGGATTCATCAAAAGCATTGAAAACCAATATACCAGCAAGTCACTCTAGAAAGGAATGAATGTACAATAAAGGAAGGTTGATGAAGGGACGAACAATGCGAAAAAGGAATGTTTCTGGATAGGTTGGTGGTTAAGGTAAAGATGTTACGCTATTCAACTATACAGATATTAGATTGACTCCTTATTGGTAAATCATCTTCTCTCGTGTAATAGACTATAAGCGCTGCAGCTCTTTATTCTACTGGCTAGATTTTACCATAAAAATATTATATTCAGAGATACTCTTATAGGAGACGGTAACATAGTAAATAGTGTATAATAAGCAGGAATAATTAGCAGTACCTATTGGAAAAAAGATAGAGGGAACGATATTTCTGAGAACAGAAAGTTAGACGAACTATACAAAGTGCAGCACGGATACACTACCATGCACAAGACCTTTAACATAACTTATGCTGATTAGACTCTACGAATGGATAAGTAGGAAGGATCCCACACATAATTAAGTGAGAGACTTAATGAAATGGATACCCAGAGGTAGAGGTCGCGAGACTATTTTGGATTGTGAATGCCAGATACAGTTTCCTGAAGAGAAACGCAACAATTTATATAATTTATACAAGGAAAAAGAGAAATCTTGGTCTCGCTTAAAGACAAACCCAAGACAGAGTTCTGCAGAGAGTCAAGCGCTAGATCATATAAATTACTACTTCTTGTGATGAAGTATTAATACCACAACACAGATATGATCTCTATGTATCATACGATCGAGGTCTAATCCCCAAGAAGGGAATGCTAATCACTTGGGAATGAAAGAAAAAATTAACATAGACTCCTGTGGAAAAATAGCCCAAGTAAATTCTATGAATTGATGTCATTACGCGTACATCGTAATTGATTAGTCGAGCGCGCACGTAGAGAGCAGATGGAGTTACAGAAAATGAATTTTGCAAGACAATTCCCAAAGACTATCTGCAAAAAAATAGTAGAATGTGGGACAATGCGAACTCGTCAGAATTTGTCTATGAAAAGAGGTAAAGTCAACATCAAGCACATAGATACCTAACCGAAAGTATTCGGAAGTGACTCAAGTTCGGCTTGCACAGGAAAAAGAGACAGGAGTAACTACACGCACAGAGCAATCAATGAGTTGATCCTGGACAAGAAAAAAGAACACTGATCGAATTTCAACAGTCAATGGCCTAGAAGAGCTGAGTAGGATTTAAAAAGGAAAATAATATTTTACCACCAAGATTATTAAACACAAAAATGCAAGACTATAATACTGTTAAGGCAGGATGAACTCATTTATGCAAGGAAAGAAAGGAGAAAAATATCTCTCCTAGAATGCTCCAGGCTAGGGAATTTGTTATCACGGTCTCGCCACTAGCACGATTTTAGAGATAAAACAGGAAAGCCTGATAGCATCATCAGTCGTCGAAAAGTCTGCGATATGAAAGCAGAGACTCAATTTGGATAGAAACCCCAAGTTGGAAGAATTCTGGTGTGGTTACCAAATTTGTGGATTGATAAATTCAATTTCCAATTTAACTCGTATAGGTAATCTAAGCTCAGCTCTAAACGAGGTAAACGCAATAAACGGAGATTTTTCATCGAACAATTAACATTGGGAAAATAGTGGAATTAAGATAAATGGAAATTACTTTGTATCTTGGAGGATTTCAATGCTATTGTGGTACCTACCAAGAAAGATCAAGCTAAAGTGAGGGAAAACAGAAGAAAAAAAGAGATTACTGAACATTTGACGAAGACCACAAATTATCGATTGAACTGATTTTGATTGACATGTGAGAGGACAATTGAACACAAGAAAAAGCAATTTACAATTTACGTCCAAATTCTCTCACACAATCATGGACATGAATTCGATATTGGTAGTGAATGAATGGTGAGATTACGTTTAATATGAATTAAAAGAGATTTGAAATTTACCAAACGAAATGGCAGAATCACAGACCTCGCGATGCACTGGATAGTGTCGCGAAAGGTAAGGAATGAAACCTTAAAGAAAGGTTGACCCTCAAATACACAGCTAATTAAGAGAGAAGCATTTATGAGACCAGACTTGACCGAGGAAATTATATTATATTTTTAAAAGAGAAGTAATAGAATAGAGGCAACTACAAAACAAGATATTTGGAAGTAACGAATGAAAGGCGAGTAATAAGAGGCACAACCAAATAATCATACACTGCTAACAAGATAATAAAGAAAATATATGCCCAAATCAAAATAACATTAGACAAATGAATCAAGACCTATTCAGAAAATACGTAGCTCAAAAACCATCCAAAAAGTTGTAAACTTTGAAAAACAGATGATAATAACTAAACATAAATTAAATTTAATCAAACAAGAAGAGCTAAATGTTTCAAAGTTGAATAACAGCCGGAGACAGAGGTATTTTTTGAACAGCCAATAAAACCAGAAAAGAGTGGCGTGGCCTAAAACACTTAAAAAAGAAAACACAAATACAAAGCAGTTCATCTACATATATGACGAAACGGGGATGCCCAAACAAGGCGATGGAACAGAAAAGAAGAAATTTCATGTAAATTATTTTGAACGATCTTTTATAAAAAAGAAAAGAGTGATAAATGAATGCATATGATAAGAAACTATTTGGGTAATTACTTAAGATAAAATAATAAGTCAAGTGAGGAGATGGAAAGGAAATGTATGACATTAGAGAACATTAACCGTGGGCCCGACGATTAAAGCCAAGCAATTAAAAAACCAAAGAAGAACAATAAAACCCCAGACCCGATGGGCATACCAGGGAACTTTATAAGAAAATACCCGAAACAAAATAGGACCTCTCCATGGTGGAAGTATATAATGAGTTTCCCTGCAAGCAGCAAGAAATGCGGAATCATGGAAGGAGAACTGATTTCCGTGGATTCCGAAAGAAAGATTCAGATTTACGACTTATACAAAATTATAGACCAATTTCCCCTGTTAAATACTAATTATAAAATATTTATCAGAATTTTGTAGCAAATAGATTGATAAAAAAAAGGGTTGGAATGAAATATGAATACATATAAGATCAAAAATGGAATTCTTCCACAGAAAAAATTAGCCAATTTAAGAATAGTATTAAATGTTTTGGAATACTTATGGGAAGCACCACCAAGAAAAAACCACAATAGCCTTGTATTCTTGAGTGCGCAGATAGGCCTTTCACAATTCTTAAATTGAGGCAATTCCTTATCCAACAAAATTTACAATGATAAATTTAGGCAACTAAATTTGAAAACATCATTGACTACAATTTAATGATTCACAAAAGGCGAATATTATAGATTAATGGAGAAGTACACAACGCTCCAATAAATAGAGATAAGGAGTTCAAGGCAGGGATGCTCCATTTATCTCCCTGCTCTTCCATATTATCTTTGGAAACATTGCTCACATGAATTAGACAGAACCACAGGAATAAAAAGGTCTAAAAATTAAAAAAAGAAATATAAACTCC